>JAODJX010000097.1:32702911-32727496 GCA_026776945.1 Isichthys henryi | reverse complement strand
ACCACTATACAACAATGACCACTATACAACAATGACCACTATACAACAATGACCACTATACAACAATGACCACTATACAACAATGACCACTATAACAGGCAATACTCGACTTGCTAGTCAGGGCCTAAAGCCTCACATATAAAGGGTAAACCACAGATGTAGCACATGAGGACAATAAGGGCAGGGCAATTACCAATTAACACGTTACAGGTGAACACACTAGGCAGGCCTGACACATTCTTCCCTCCCTTTGTTCTTATTCCACTTTTCCATTCTTCTGTCTTTCATTGGCAAGACATCATTCTTACAAATTCTTTAGAAAAAAAGGGAAAAAATCAGCATAAGTTATAGGTTGATATGAAATTGTTATGAAATGCATTAAAATAAATGTAGACATACTACTGCTAATAGAAAAATGTTGTTTTTCTATTATATTAATAAAATTGACAACATTAATGATCATCATTGGTATGGGTCAAATTGAAATGAATGACCAAACTTTTGGTAACCTAATTTCTGATGATCATAATATTTTTAACGAAATCAAGCATGGGCATCGCCGCTAGTAAATCTGCGGGGGACTTGTCCCCCTCACATTTCATAATTATTCGTTTGGAGCCCCCCACATTCAGCATAAAATATTAGTTTTATGCTAGTCTGTCCCCCCCCCCCCACATTCAAAATGCTTCTGAGACCCCTGAAATCAAGGGTGTAGGTTTGAGTCTTTAGAAGGACCGTCTGTGTTTGGGGGGTCCGGGGTTTGAACCTGATTTGGTCACTTGCAACGTTGAAACCAAACCCATGCCATTGAGCTAAATATCAGCAAACCCTGTATGAAGAGCTGTATGAGCGGTATGAGCTGTAAGAGCTGTATGAGCTGTAAGAGCTGTATGAGCTGTATTGCATCCAGACAACAGGTGGCTATACATTTTCAATTTTTTTCCAAGTTCAAATACTCAAAATAACTGTTTCTCTACCGGTGGGTCATGACCCAAAAGTGGATCTTAACTGGGTCACCAAGTGTGTGGTTAAAAAAATATTTAGGATTTTTTTTTTCTTATATTGGACTATTTGAAGAACATGTGTTTCTGATTAAGGCATGAAGGCACCATGCTACTGGTACTGCACTATTTTAGCTGCACTGTTTTGTCTGGTATCAGTTTGGCTCCAAATTTTTTAAATTTGGGTCATAACTTTATAACCAAGGAAAAATGTAGATCCTGTGGCTAAACCAGTTGTGACCCACTGCTCAACACAGCATGAGGACGTCTGTTGTCTTTGTTGCTAATTGTTGCAGAATTTCCATTCTTACCCTCAAAATCCACTGAGCCGTCCCCATTGTTGTCAGCCTCTCGGAGCACAGCGTCAATCTCTCTGTGACTCATGTGCTGTCCCAGTAGCTTGTTCATAGCACTTCGCATTTCCTCCATGCTTATCTCTCCATCTCCGTCCAAATCAAACTTTTAAGAAAATGAAGTAGAAGTCATTTTAGCAAGTACACATCTAGCTAATTGGATGTAAAAGAGAGTGAGTGAGAGAGAGAGAGAGAGAGAGAGAGAGAGAGAGCTACCGCAGAGAATACAAAAGTAAGGCCTTATTCTCTGATCAAACCTTGTGTTTAGGGTAAGTCATTGGGAGATATGACTGCTACACGGTGCTTATCCTCACTTCTTTGAAGGCATCCTTTAGTTCCTTTAGTCCAATCATGCCAGCGGTTTCTGCCAGGAGTTTTGGGGCCATTAATTCCACAAAATCTTCAAAATCCACCTTTCCTCCCACTGAAGATTGATGGGAATTAGAGTCAGACATCTGACATAGCTGCAGGTTCCTGTGTGTTTATCGCTGACGTTTAGGGGGTTAAAAATGGTTTCTTACATGATAGAAAATAAATAAATTCAGCGCACTTTATTTTAATTTTATTAAAACACTATTTGTACCATACTACGTTTGGACACCAGCTGAGTTTCAAAAATTACATTTTTTATCTGTACTACTTGTTTATAATAATTTCATAAAAATAAGTTACATTTATATAGCGCCTTTGACAACATGCCTTTGAAGCACCTAGGTAACCATAACATAGGAATATGATGTGCTCCATCCAATCTTCTTGACTCGTCTGACATGCAGATAAACAGGTGCTTAAAAATATAATATCAGTCTTGCATGGCAGAAAAATTCATTGGTCTTGAATAGCGAGAAGGGGACAAGGGACAAGCTTGTCGCTCTTCTGTATGTAGTTTGTTATTGATCGACAGTTAATCTGTTAATGGTTAATCACCAATGACCTGCGATCATTTAGGATGGGTAGATGTATACATACATATACACGCTGTCAGCGGTTCTTAGGGACAGAAATCTGTCATCTTTTTTAGTGTTTATTAAATTCTTATTAATCTCTTTGATTTCATAGGCTTATGTTCCAGGACATTCACATGGACACCCAACAGCTACACACTAAAGGCATTTATACTTCCAGAGGCAAGACTTTTAGTGAAGTGACTCACATGGAATGAAAAGATACAACCCCCCAATTTCAGTTAGCCTAGTATCTTAAGCACTACATCACCTGCTCATAGCAAACCATACTGAGTAGCATCGATTGTTCACTACTTGCAACTACTTTAAAAATCAGAGGTGAATTGAAACTTAACTTCTTTGTCCATTACAAAGAATAAATAATCTTGTTCTGTGTTGTACCCAGCTTGCTAAGCAGATCCTTGCTCATCATAAGTGATGCTGTGTGGTGAGACTCACAGTTCATGTTGATTTTCTGGCTCATTTCAGTGAGCTCCATCTCTGTGGGCATGTAGCCCATCATCCTCATCAAGTTCCCAAGGTCCTTGCAGCCAATCAGGCCGTCCTTGTCTTTGTCAAACTCATTGAATGCCTCTTGTAATTCTGCGATTACAGGGAGTGTGCGCATGAAGTTATATTGACTGATCTATGCTGCAGAGACAATAAGGACAGATGCCAATGCGTGTATCTGTTTCACCGTATTATATAATTTAGTAGTATTAAGGAGATTACCTTTTAAAAGGCTTTCCTTTCATCCAGCCAACTGAGAAATACTAATGCTTGTGTAATTGTAAAATATTTTTTATAGTGTATGAAGTATATAAAATTTCTTAGAATGTTCCAGATTCTTCCAAAACGTTTATCACTGACTACTGCCTCTAATATATTTTTCCGAAATTTGCAGAAATGTATCATATTTGATATTCATATCCTAAATGTTCATTATTCACACAATTTATATGTCAAGATATAAAGTTTACCTTCTATTTCATCATCTGCCAGTGTTCTTTCCTGAAAAGGAATTGCAGAGTTGAATAGTAATACACACACACACACACACAAACATATATATACATTTAAACAGAAAATAAAATGTTGATGCATTCTGTGTCATTCAGCAAAAAGCATTCAAATTAAGGTGCTACAAGGTTTCATGTTTTTCTTACACATCACAATATAGTCAATACAGTCAACGCGGAGACATAAAACTTACAATTTTTTTCCCTCCTCGCAGGAAGATGCATGCTGTCCTTAAACTCATGGCTGATGGAGTTACACTGACTTTGTGAGGTATGAGTGCCTCTACGTTACTTTCTTTTTAAGCGTATGTATATTTCTTCAAATGCAGTTTTAATCCACCGGTCTGTCAGAATATTTCCTCCTTTCTCGAGAAAACAGTATTGTTATAATGATAATACTCTTTACATAAACCAGACCAACATTAAATTACTAAAATCATACACTGACAGTACATTAAAAGAGGAAAACTGATACAAACTATTTACAAGTAATTATATTCATGCTACACAATTAATTTACAAATGAATCAGACAGGTTTTCATAAAACTATTGAGGAGTAATAATATACATGAAACTATTATCGTATAGTTAAATGGAACTCTTACAATATTAAAATTACAATATTATGAATGAAATGTTACTATTATTACTATAGAAAAGTATTTTCATTAAGCTAACAGTCATTTCACCTGCCTAATTATATTTCACCTTTTTTCACTCCTCTTCGGTCACAGAGTAACTGCAAAAGTAATGCACTTTTCTGCCCCCCAACTCTGCTCTCTTTGAATGACAGGGTGGATAAAAGCGACATGTGTAACAGAGAGGCGTGGAGAGAGTGGCTGGAGGAGGAGCATTATGACATCCACAGAGGTTTATCTGTAATTATCAGCCATATCCATATTTTTTATTAAACACTTTTAGAATATTGGAGTATATTGAGCAGTAGAGTAAAATGCCTTAGATTCCATATACAGAATAGTAAATCATAGGCTTTATCATAATACTGATAGTTGCATTCTCCGGATGGAGAAAACATAGGTATGGTTTTGGGATCGGTCCACCACTGCTGCCGCAGGTGCTTTGCTTGATAGGACAATAACTTAAAAATGTCTGATGGACCTTTTTCAAACATTGCAGATGCACCGAATGGGTTATGAAATGAAGCTGATTAAATTTTGAGAGAGATCGCCTCAAAATTGAAGCAATGCCGCTTAGTGTCAGCAAAGGGAAGGGTGAAAGAAATTTGACCTTGTGAATGTGATAAGTCAAAAAGTATTTGATGGATCTTATTAGTGCTTCACAAAAACATTATATGGATGAAGTTCTACTCCTGGTCTCATTGTCAGACAAATTGTCCAAAAAATGTAGCCGCAGTGCTGTGCAGCAGCAATGGAAGGAAACAACAGCTGTAGAAAACCCTTGGTGTTGTGAACACAGTAAAGCTTAAAAGTGTTTCACGGATCTTTTTCAATATTTGTAGAAATGTTGTAAAATTAACAACATTAAATAAAAAACAAATAACTGCCTTACTGACAGCCATGGGTGTCGCTAGGTCCGATCACTTGGGGGTGTAGCCCTGAGTATTTTAGCCCTGACGCTAATCTTCCTTATAAAAAAAAAGACAAGCCCCAAGTAAACCTCACTTAGGTCCTGATCTGATTACACATACACACACACACACACACACACACATATAGGTACATAAGTGTGTTTTCATGGGGCACAAAATTTTTAGTGGCATCCCTGTTTAAAACCTATGTTTGATGTTTTTATATTTTGAATTTGTATGCAATACATATAAAAATAATGTGAATATATATATATATTAAATGCAACGTGCAAACATGTGTTTTAAACAGGGGTGCCACTATTTTTGGGCCCCATGAAATCATACCATATTGGGCCCCCAACCACCCAGACCAATTCAGTTATGTTCCAAACTTTTTTTGGCCTGTCACTCAGGGGCCCTTGGAATCGTCCTAATGACACACCCCCACCCCTTCAACAATGGCCCTGATTTCAAACATATTTCTATATAGTTATACGATAGTTTCAAGTATGTTCCTATAAAATGTATCTTTCTATAGGCCTTAAAGGAAAGTGCCATAATGTCATCTAAGGTACATACATTTTGTATCATAAAATCCTGTTTGCATGACACTTTTGTATGAGTCATAATACCTGTGTTCATTTGTCAGGTTGTGATCATGTTATTACTATTTGCTTAATTTAAGTGTAGGCAGATATAATCATATTAAACTGCAAAGTCTCCCCAGTTTTAGAGAACTGAGTGAAAATAGAAGCCTCACTAGAGCCTAAATGAATGACCAGAACTGCTCATTTTAGGTTATATACTTTAAACACTAGTGTGCTTTCAAAAGGAACTGATTTGTTTACCATTCCAAGTATAGCCTTATGGAAAATCCTCTTGACTGCTCCTATTTTTTTCACAGAATGTACGCAGTTAATTAAAGTCTTCAAAGCAATAATTGAATCACAACAAGGGTGCATTCAAAGAAACTTCTGCAAATTACTTTTGCGGAAGCCTCCAGGATCTGGACCTAAGTTATAACTCACAATTTAATTCCTTTACAGTATTTCAATTAATGTACAATACACTACATTGGAAGTGATGAGACATGGAATATGTTTTGACTTATATCTATTAGTTTACAAAAAGCAAACCTGAAAAAGTGAACATTTGGGAATAGATTTAAAAATAATATTTAAAAAAACTAACAAAGTAGAAACTATTTGCTCCTATTACAGCAACCTGCAAATGTTTCTCTTCATAGCCCAGCCTCTGTAATTGGCTTAATGAGGTCATACACAAGACTTTCAGCTTGGCCCGGTCCCTATTGGCTACCTGCCACAGGATTTTATAAATATTCTCCAGAGGGCAAAAACAGAGGAAAAACTAAAAACTTCTACTGCAAAAAAATTCTGTCTCATGCCCTTTGCTTCCTAAAAAGGGGTCAATGTGAATCTAGCTTGAGACTGAAGAGATGGATGAATGAAAAAGCAATAATGTTGTCAGCTTTCCTCCTTCACCCCTGACACTCCTGCGTGTGACTGTACAAGGATATACAAGTACAAACTAAATATACTGAAAAGAGGAAACACAACTGAATGTTCTAGATGTAATTAAATAAGGGATACATTTTTAGCTTGCAGCACACTTCTGGTACTCTCTGTATGACGTGCTGCAGATGTGGACATAACGGTGTGCAAAGAAAAAAGTTGCTGTGATCCTTATTGGTCGCTGGAAGGCTAATAAACAAATGAAGAGAGAGAAGCATTAATTATTTTTAAATTTATTTTGGGAACTGAAGCATGCTTAATTATTACCTCTATGTTCAGTCTATATGTAGCAGAAGATGCCAGGAATAGGACTCCCTTTACTAGGTTTTTTGGTTAGAAACATATTAAACAAATTTTGTAAAACCTGCACAGATAGACACATGCTATATATATAAATTTTATTAAACTTCTTTATTGTGTAAGCATAAAAGTGCAATTTCATTTGTCTTGTTCAAGTTTTATGTCACATCTGTCTAATACGTTAAATTTTACAAACAGCAGTTGTTAAATGGTGATGCTGTTTTTGATATTAGTCACTGTAAGATGTATTACATTCCTAAAAGAGCACTCTATATAAAGCACAAAACATTCATGATGTAGTATATTATGGCACACCAAGTTATTTTCCCTAGAGAAATTTAAGTGACCGGAAATAGGAGTCTTTTTTCCTAAATTTAACTTCCTATTTCCGGCCCGATCCCACCTCTGTCGCCATCTTGAATTTCTGAACAAAAACGGATGAGGAAGAACAGTGGAATAATAGCCTTCAAATAAATGAGACGGTAAAGACGAATGTAACGGCAAAATATGAACGAAAGGGGTGCGGAAGAGAAGAACCGCCGCGCCCCGCGTTGAAGCAGAAAACCGTTACGTAGTCAGCTATACTTGCAGTTAAGGAGGCAGATTGAAAGAATTTATTTGGAGAGGAAGAGATATACAGAAGGGGAGCTTACTGTAAAGAAAATGGATCGTACAGATTGAGTGCAATTTGTGTTGTAACGGGTGGAAAAAGTGGAGAGGGCAAAGATTTTTTTGGGGGCTAGCTGTATAGCTAGCCAGGATCACAGTAAGCCGCGGTAAGATCATTTGTATGTGCTTTGAAGCCGTTATATCTTCTATATAGTGCTTATATATTAGTGAACTATAGCTAGCTAGCTAATTCCGGCGCCTGTTTGATTGACTGTCAGACATTGTTGTGGCTTGATAGTTAAATTCTCAGTATTTTAATGAGTTCTTCCCTACTGTAACAATATAAATTTTTCATTTTTGTCAAGTTACGTATGAATGCTTTGGTTGCTTGTATCCTATATTACCCGCACGGATATTTTCTCGCTCTTAGCTATCTGCCACTGTAACAGTCTTAGCCGTTTTTGGGATGTCTTATAAAAATGTAGAAAACTTCAGACATTTTTGTTTCCTCTCTGCTATATTCATATACAATTTGTTTATTAATTCGATTTATTAGTAGAATCTGGTGCAAACAAGTTGTACTTATAGCCAGGTTAATCTGACTAGTTCCGACTAACGGATTAAAAATGCACGCAGTAGTTAATCGTTTTTTCTTTCCTTTTGCACTGGAACTGCAAATTTGTATTTAATCTGAGGATTTATCTGTGCTTGTGTGTCTACGCTGACACCGCAGTAATGTTTAAGTACATCCACCTGTCAGTATGCTTTTGATTTGACTAAGTCTAAGACTGCTGTTTTTTTGTGCACGGTTATCATTTTTCTGTCATATTTGATTTTTCCTCACCTGCTTCTCTGTAATCTCACTTTACCGACTGTTTCTTTGGCTTTGGATGTATTTATATACCGATTTTCTGGGACACGGCAGCAGTGTTTAGTTTATTTGTTCTCCGTTGAATTCGTTATCGGTGTTATTAATTCCGAGACCTTCACGCAGATTGTGACACGGTTTTAATTAATATTCATTTAAATATGAATTATTTCTTATGAGCAAAGGCACAAACGATACGAAGTCAACCGTAGATGTAGTTGTGGTTAGACGAAAGACCAATGCATTTCCTCTTTGATCTTTTTATATAATCTCTTGACTTGGTGACAGCTGCCTAAGCAGTAGTTTGGCTAGACAGTATTCGCATTTTCCATACGTGTTTTATTTAACTCTTGGCATGTAACGAACATTGTTTCCCCCTATTTTTGTGCTTGGTGTTCTTCCTGTCCTGTCCTGTCCTGTCTAAGTGTGCATCCACAATTGTTGACTGAATGTAAAATGCACGTATACTTAATTAGTTCATAAATATTTTACATCAATTTGTCAAGCAAGTATAGTTTTTAAAAACCTTGACATGCTCTCCTTGAATACTGAAGATGTCAATGTTGCGTAACTGTGAGCTTTATTTACATGGTGTATATCATTTAGTACATGCTGTGTTGATTTCACACAGTGCAATTGTGCTACTGATCCTCTTTTCATTGCCTTCCTGCTAATGTCGGTCTGTCTCCGGAATGCATGATGTGTTTGTGCACATGTTGTATGTAATGAACTGTCCATCACAGAATATAGTTCATATATCACTAAATGTCTTTGAGGAGAGAGAACCGTAAATATTTGTACTAAAAAAACCAGGACTCTATATCTGTTTGTTTGTTGACATTTTAGGGACCAATATGAGTTTTAAACATTTAAAAATGGGAAATCAAACTAAATTCCTTTATCTGAAAAAATGTGCTGTTATACTATGCAATTAAGAAAAGTTAAAAATTGAAGTTCAAAATCCAGCAGGACAACATGTACTACTGCATTTGATCATTTGGTAAGCACACAGCTTTTCTGGCAAATTATGCAGGTGTGGCAGCAGTCATTCAGATGTGTGAATCACAGACGATTCACTTCTGAGTATACCACATTCAGTTCTAAAATTGTACTGATTCTGCTACAAGGCTTATCGAACATTTCCTACAGTACGAGTGTGCATTTACTTTCCAGTAGTGTCAAATGATAACTTTGGTTTAATGGTACTTTAATTGTTCAGCACTGGACTGTTCACTGAATGAAGCATGTTTAAGAGGTAAGTTAGATAGGAGCCCAAGATACACTTGGGTTCAGTATTACAAAGGTTGAGGAGATGATGATGATGATGGAAGTTGAATAATACTAGTGAATACATGGATGTTCTTCATTTCTAAAGAAGCAAAGGTTGTGATGAAATTATGAAATTAAAATTCAGCTTATGGTGAATTCCCTTTGAACTAGCATTTGATGTCTAATGCTGTTAATTTTTATTTTTTAAATCTGTAAAATATGTAAAAGCTTGACATATATACATATTTTCACGCTGTTTGTTCTGGTGGGTATGATTTCTAAAATTTTTTGCATTTGAAGCTGTAACATTGAGAACAACCTTTATGTGTCATGTCTCAATTATGTTATGATAACGTAACAAAGGTTATGACAATATGATGTGATCATCTCACTTAAAATGACTAATTTGCCACTGCTGGGTATTTGGCTGAAACAGCTAAGATTAAGTGCCTTGCTCACAGGTTGGCCCAGTTCAGGACCTTAAACTAGAAACCCTCAGGTAAAAAATCTGTGCTCCGGATTCTGCGGCAATTGCTGGGGGGGGGGGGGGGGGAGAGTTATGTCACTTTGGGCAAAGGTGTTTTCAAAAATCAGAAAGTGGGGAAAAGCTGCTTCAGTATGGAGATCGGGAGCAGTGAAATTGAAATGTAGTTTGTTGATCACCTGGATTATGAATAAATGCATGTCTCTCTCTCCTGAGGTTGCACAGAAACACTACCTTAGCCCGTGTTGTCTGTGACATGAGAAATGGGCTGCTGTGTGACAAAACAAGGAGAAACATCTTAATGAAATTGGCTTGGACAGTGATTTATATATGTTGTTGAGTGCATTGCAATAATTGGATACTTGTCAGAGGAACTCCAAAAGGGTTTATTTTGCACAGATGGAAGATGTGAGCTTAATAACTCCAAAGACTCATCTCTCAGCAAAGCTTTTATATTCTTCTCTAAAGGAAATGTGCAGTTTTTTTTTACTGACACCTCAGGCAAAATTTGAGTTCTGTTTTTTGAGGTAACAATGTATATGAATGAAGAATTGTCCACATATTTTTACTGAATCACCTAAAATGACCAAATACAAATTCTGATAAACTTAGTAGACAATGCAAAGTAATACAAAGCACAAAATAATCTGTTATCTCTAAAACATACAGAATACATCCTGGCAGTGTCTGAGTGTATACATGTGCATTCATTTGGTATATGAGACATTCTTGAAGATAAAGCCTTTATTTTTGTAAATATGTGTCATGCTTTCGACTTCAGAATGTAATGTCAGAACAGCAAGTATGGAGGGGGTAGGGGAGATGACATTTAGCTTCTCCCAATATATTTTGTTTCATGCATAATGCCTATATAGGTGTTATGCTTTTTATACCAGAAAGACATGATCCTGTAATCAAAGTGTTTGAGCTGGGTTGGGTTAGGCAAGAATCTTCAGAATCAGTTTTGTTTCGCCAAATACATTATATGCACAAGGATTAAATTTTGTTGTCTGGCACTGAGATGTTTTCACTTGTTTGACATTACTTACATGTCATATTTCTACTATATGAATATAACTCAAAGCGCAGGGAGGTATTTAGGTTTAGTGCTCACTGGTTCCTAATGTTCAATGCAGAATAACTTTGTAGATAGAGATGTGTCAACTTTTGGGTAGATTTGAGACAATCTCTTAGTAGTGCTGTGCAATTTTGTATGGATTGCATGTTGTGGTAATGAATCTCTGTTTTGAAAAACTGGTTAAGCATTGTAACAGCTCTAGGAAAGAAGCTTTTCTAGTGCTTTGGTTCTGATTGACCGGCGACCTTTGCTGAACATTATTAAAGAGATGGTGATCTGTGATTTTTCAATCCAAATTGACTATATGTTACTTTGAGAAGCACACAGAAACAAGTAATACAGGGATTTGGCTTGGGTGAGACAAGTCTGGGTACATTCAGGGTTAGTTTCTTTTCTAGGAACATGGTCAGGGCTGGGATGGGATCAGCACAACAAAGACTGAATCACAAAAGATAAAGGAGTTTCAGTGGACAATTAACAATTGAATTGGACAGGTCATTGTGGATTACAAAACAAACAGCAGGGCTACAGCCCTTGGAACAAGTATCTAGAGTATGGTCTGGGTCTCTGTGAGCAAAACACAACAAAAATTTAGGTGTATGGAATGAGGATCAAGTACACCCAATCAGTGCAAACAAAAACCCAGGTCACTTGACTCTCCATTTTGTGAAATATAAGCCATGACATCCATTGCATTGAGTGTTAGTTTGTTCATTCCCACTTTTTGCTTTCCAGTTAGAACTGAGTGCAAGCAGGGTAAGCCCTGGATTAGATAGAGGTCTATCACAGGACATTTTTTGTAATTTTCCTGGCACTGTGAGTCACACAGCAGCCTGAACATCATGTCTTTGAATTGCGGGTAGAAGCATCGTTCTAAAACAATCTGAATATTTGAGGTTTTAATCTACCCACTAAGCCTCCTGACTGATAAAGTTTGTGGATGTTGCCACATTTTCAAACAAATGCAGACATGTCAAAGACATTCAAAGACATTCTTTGAAAAGTCATGTGTTTTGAAAATGGTTCAAGTCTGTACGTAGTTTAAAAGATTTATTCCTTTGTGATATTCTGGATTGAGGTTCTCAGTATAAATCTTCACAGTAATTAATGTTTTTTTGTGCCTGGTAAAGTTGTAATGAACTTCTTTAAATGAATGATGTGACATTTTACTACAGTCTGTCCTTTTAGAATTTGATTATTTCTTAAAAGTTACCATAAAATGTTGCAGGATTACGGATGTTACAGTACCAGAAATGTAGTGAAATTCCAAAATTCTCTATACCCAATTCGAAACCACTGTAAAAACTAAAACAAAACAACTAATCCCATGTATTTAAATATACACTACTTAATTAAAAAAAAAACATGTGAACAATGCATAAGTGGCATCTAGTCTTCAACTAATAAATAAAAAAGAAATGACTATTAACATTACATAAAAGAACAGTGGCATGTAGCCTTTTAATGCTTAAAACATACTTCTGTGCTTAAAATACAAACTGCGATTGCATCACCAATCGCAACAAGCTTTAAAATGAATGTAGGCCAATAACTTTGAAAAAACATTGTCAGGAGGGTTGCCATGTTAAGCAAAATATTTTTAATGACAAAACAAACAGCAAAATCATTTATGGAAGTGCAAACATTTGACAGTAAAAGTATTTTGTATCTGTACAAGTAACACTTTTAATAATCGGTTTATGATCTGCTAACACTTCCTGACTGTCAGGATTTAAACCAGACCATGTTTATGAATGTAGTACAAGTGGTTCAAGAGTAATAAGCATTTTATTTTGGGTATGTCCTATTTTTAAAATATTTTTAAATGGGGGGCTGGGTGGGGACGTGCCTGAAAAGTGGACTAGAACACTTGTAGAAGTATTTGCTGCTCCCATCAGGTTTGGAAGAATTGCATCCCAGTACCTATAGTAACGTAGAAAAAGGGGTGCCATCATGTTTTCAGAATTTTGGCATCGACTTGGTATCAGTATCATGACATCTCTAGGTAGGATAATAGGATTGTGAAAGTTTGAAGTCAGTTGTACATCTTGAATATCACCAGTTTTTAACATTTTTCATTGATATAATTCCATGTCAGCAATGATGCAATAGGGATAAAAGCAACCTGTTGCAGTGTGATATGATGGACTGCTGCAGTTCTTAAAATGATGGATAAAATATGGTGATGACAGAATATTTAAAAACTTGTCTGTCACCTTGAAGGATAAAAATGAATGCATTTGGAAGCTGTGCAAACTGTAGGGTAAATTCTGGCTCCATGACGGCATTATTCTAAATGAGCTTTAAGATTTTTTTAGTCTGGTGTTTTTTTTAGCATTAAATAAAAATGCCCACTTTTTTAGATAATATTTGCTTAATTTCGTAACACTACAGATTAGGGCTGCACGATTCTGAAAAAAATGTGAATTGTGATTCCTTTGCTTAGAATTGAGATCACGATTCTCTCTAATGATTTTTTTTCTTAAATTGAAACACTTATTGCACTAATTAAACTGCAAAAGGAAACACCACAAAACATGACTACGCCATAAAAATTATTGATCCAGGACCGGCGTATCAACTTCTCACAACAGAAAGGAAACATTCAATCAGGGTAACCAAACAAGCCATACCAAACGTTCCAGTACCAATA
Source organism: Isichthys henryi (assembly GCA_026776945.1). Classification (NCBI taxonomy): domain Eukaryota; kingdom Metazoa; phylum Chordata; class Actinopteri; order Osteoglossiformes; family Mormyridae; genus Isichthys; species Isichthys henryi. Next base: position 32,713,836 of record JAODJX010000097.1, on the reverse strand, counting down.
GTTCTAGTGGGGTACTTTTTTGGTACTTCAGTACTTTGGGGTGGGACTTCAAATGCTTTCTTTGTTGAACGGTTATGCAAATAGCCTGTCTCTCAAACGCAATACAACCACAGATGCAAACTTAGAAAACAATGATAAATGAGGTAATGATAGTAATAATTTGTCCACACATCCATTATTAAGTAACTCAACCTTTTAACTTTTTAAAACTTTTATCTGGTCAGAAGAACCAATCAGGATAGCATAAAAATAAAAGTATTTTGTATAATATACTAGGACAGCACAGTACTAAAATTTTTCTAAGTATTGCAATGTTATTTTGTTGTAATTAATTACTGTGATATTTACAAAACAAAAAAGGAGTTCAAGAAAAATTTGTCAAAAACCCATCTAGGATTGATTTAAACAGCAAGGATGAAAATGGTTATGATTGTGTCAATGCTCGTGCGAAGGCAGCGGAGGTAAACTTTAAAGTGATTTTTAAACACATACTGGATAAGTTTGGAAAGGAATTATAAGTAATATAGCAAAACTTGATTTTTTTTTTTCTTCCTGTGACCGTAACAATGTTTTAGCGAAACTTAAACTCCCTGCGCTATAAGGTCCATATACAGAACTGAAAGTAAGAAAAAGCCTTTTGCTGACTGAAAGTATCTTTAAGTGTACATCACGCCATGTTGGTTTTAATATCGCACATTGACCAGGCCTATTATATACAGCCATTTTTCAAATTAAGTACAAGATACCCCGCCCGTGCTGTGATGTCATTCAGTGCCAGTACCAGTTTTTACGCCAGTGGAAAACCACCTTGAAGTTCTTTACTTTTGGTACTTTCTTGAAGTACCAAAAGTAAGGTGCCTGGTGTGGTGGAAAAGTGCCCCTTAAAAGAGATTTTAGAATTGTGGGATGCTTGAGACTCTGGTGAAAAGTAGAAGCACTTGTTTTGGTGCAGCTGATGTAATACAATGCAGAGGAACTGTTGTAATTTAGAAATGAGATCGCAAAGAGGTGTGAATCAAGATATGTTTTTTTTTTTTTTTATTATTATTTTTTTTACAATGAATTGAGCAGCCCTACTAGGGATATCCTTAGTTTGGGTTTTATTGGAAAGGATACTATGGGTATTATCAAAACAAACCCCAAAGCATTCAGACATGTAGACATTTAACAAGATCATCCTCACATTTCATGTCCTTGAAAAAAACGTTATGTGCCAATCTGTTTTTTAGGCTCGTTATTAAATATTTTGTTTATTATTGTTTCTCCATGTACATAGCAGTAAGAGATACAGCAGGTCTGAGGAAGTGCACAGAGAAACCTACCCATCTCAGGCAGGAAGAGATGAGCTGGGGGTGGGGGGAGAAATCAGGAAGTACGGCCTGCTAATGTAGTTTGACCAAATGGGATATTAACAGCATGTTGCTGTCTCTGTCACTGTGTTATACTGACATAATTGTACATTTAATAGCAATTTTTAACCAAGCAAATAATACTTTGATAAAAGAATAGGTGTCCTTGGTATCAGTTGCATGCTTCAAAGGTAAAATGTGTGAGCCTGTACCCTTTCAACCTATTTAAAAAAAATATATTTAAAAATTAATTAACTAAATTTAACATTTGGTAAAACTGGTAGCTTGTTGGTTTGTCTATTTTGTGTATTTTTGTGTATTGCTCTTAATAAGGGGTGACACAACATCCTTGGACCTTAAGGGTTTGGGCTTAAACTACGCTTTCTTACTTTTCTTCTCACAGCCCAAAAACATATGTTTAAATTACAATGACTTTGTACCCTGTCTGGGGTCTCCCCCTTCCTCATACCCTGGGTTTTCTGGGATAGCCTCCAGGCTCACTGTGAATTCGAATGGCCTTACTGCTTATGGCAAATGGATGGTTTAAGCTCTCTAGCTTAAGACTTGGGTTATTGGAGGCATTAAGGTCAAAGGTATATTACCAAAATTTCCATACTCATTTTTTGGCCAAAATACACAATCGCAACTGAACAGTCACACTGAAAGATCAGTGATAGCCCTCAAATGTTTATGGAATAAAACATTGTACAAATAATTTTTCTAATTACCAAGCCTTCTTTCTGTTCAAAATGCTTGAAAGTTAGCAGTAAAGTTTCCATTGTTTTCTGGTGAGGGGGAATTCATATTTTGCGACCTGACAAAAGTCTCTCTCTGAAATGTCAGTCATATTGTAAGAAACCCCCAATATCTTTTCACTTGATCTATTTATCCAAGGGTCCACGGCACTTTGTTTTTTTTTCAGGAAAATCTGAAATACATAACTGAAATTTAACATGGAATGCAAATATGAACTATACAATGATAATGGTGAACATGAATGAAATGGTGGCTGTTTCAGGGTCCCTGGGTGTGCAGTGCAGTGCAGTGCAGGTCCTGTCTTGCCTGGTATTCTAGCTAAGAAAACTAAAATGTAATAATGTGACAGTGACTGGGAGAAATGGCGGATAGACTCTACATTTTAACAGTTAGTGGGAGGACAGTGAAAGAGGAAGAGAAGGAGTGATTCAGCCAGTTGTTTGGTTGCTGCCTAAAATGTTCAGATCGGTTGAAGTTATAGTATGGGAGTGAATTTATATTGTAGTACAGAAATATAGTACATCATTTATGCACCTTTTGAATAATTCTTGCTGCTTCTTTCCACTTGTCCAAAGATTTTATACTGACCCTGCCTTTGGTGTTAAACTTTACATTTTATTTAAATAAAATGTAAATTAATGGTTAAGTAGTTACTCCTAATTATTTATCCAAATCCAGATCAACAAATTAGAAATCCCTAGAAATATATTAATATCAAGGTGCTGTTAAAGCTGGACCATCCTTTACTTTGAAAACAGCTTCAGTTCTCCTTGCAGGGTCCCCAATTGCCCTAGATAACCTGAACATGTGAACATGTTCCAAGCTTCATATGGGAATATTAGTTGTTTGCTGGAATATTTTTCCAGGACGTTTTAGTTTTTCTCTCAGTTTCCATCTGTTTTGCATGACTGGAAAATTGGTTGACTATTTCCCATGTTTTCCAATATGAGTGGCAACCCTGCTCTTGGAATTGTGATCATACAGCAGCTCCATGGAGGGTAGTTGACTGCATCCAGGTGTTCATGAAACCACTCTTATCATGTTGGAATATGGGAACATCATGAGGGAATAGTGGCTGCACCTGCACTTGGTTCTGTAAAATGGTATCACTTTTCTTGGCCACTATACATCCATGCAGAGCCATCATGGTGTCTGATTCTCCCACGAGATGGCAGCCCATACCAATAGATGTTGTGGCTTGAGGACCCCTTTCTGCTTTTTCCAGACGTAAAGCCTTCTTGGTGTAGATAAAAGTGTGAACGATGACTCACCAGACCTGAACAGGGGTTTAAGTTTTGCACTCTTTCCTCCAAGTTATGTGTCCTTGTCCAATAGATAAAAGTGTTTTTTGATCGGTAGCCCTGCTGAAAATTTCAGTTTTGTGAAGTTAAAAACTGTTTTTTTGATGAGGATGTCGCATAGGTGCTGATTCAGTTCTGTTTGAGGCAGTAATTTTGCAGTGTTTCACAACTATTCTGTTGTGTCTTATCTCTGCTGGTGAACTTCACTGTTCCTCTTTGCTGACGCAGTTTACTTATATTTGGCATATGCTGTCATTTTTGTTTTTCATACTGTTCCTCTTGACTCATTAAATAACTTTACAGTTTTTATGTCCCTATTAAAGATATATTCTATCAGCCAGGTTTACTTTTTATTGAAGTTGAATGAATGACCATTTTGGAGCCTTGAGAGCAGTGAATGTTTCAATAATGAATTTGGGATTTGAACATCCAAGGTTTGCAGTTAAGGGGTTTTGAGGCTGAAAACTGTCATGTATACTAGGATGGTGGTGTAACATGACTTCTTATGCAGTGTGAGTATATGATGAGGATTTCTCTCTAATTCTAGGCGCTGGCCATGCCGTCGAGTGCAAGGGCTGGAAGCCTGAAGGACCCAGAGGTGGCAGAGTTGTTCTACAGAGATGATCCAGAGAAGCTCTTCTCTGACCTACGGGAGATCGGACATGGCAGCTTTGGAGCAGTCTACTTTGTAAGAACAGGCCTGAGGAGATTGAATACCATGTTAGGATTAGGGTATGGAGGAGGAAGGGGGCAGAGGAAGGATATTGAGGAAGGAGATGGGAGGAGGAGTGCTGAAGGACTCTTGGAATGTGCAGAAATGCTGGGAGTTTGCTAAGGGATCATGCCACTGTCTGGTGAATGGGAACAAATGAGACTTAACAGAAAAATATTTCCTCATACATAACATATATTTAGGTTTGAGATGCTATAGTACCATGAAACATTTTGTATTTTAGTTGAACACGCTTCATATTTTTAGGATTTAAAATGTTAGGAAAATTTTAAAGGTGATTTCTCAGTCTACTATGGTTCTTTTGCCTCAATACTACAATTTCTTTCACAGAAGCAAATATGTCATCCTCTTCTGTGTTTATTAACATTACTTGCCCTAAGTCTTTGATTTATTTTGACACAAAATGAATGATTAAGGCAACTGGAGTATAACCCAGTGTTTGTTTACTGCAAAGTCCAGATTCTTTTTGTGCGTCAGTCTCATTTCTGACTGGCACCATCTCTGCTGGCTTTTCCGTCATAGTTCTCAAAGTTCACGCCAATCACATGAGTGATCCATAAAACTGGGGGTTGACTGCTGAGTTATTTATACTGTCGTAAATGTCACTATTCTAGCCCATTTCTAAATTTGCTAGTTGTAATTGCAACAGAATTTCAGACATAGGACACTGATTGGGCAACACAATAAAATAGACTCAAGTCCGTTCCTTATTCTACGCCTTGTAGCTAACTTAATATATAATTTTAAGTTCGAGTTTTTTTGTCATTTACCCAGTAGATACACTGTAGATCTGTGTAGTGAAATGCTCTTTCTGGATTTTGCATAATGCAAAGAAACATATTTATCCATCTTTGTATATTTGTATCATTAAAACAACAATAAAAAAATAAGCAATGATAGCTGTGAAAAGCGAAGTATGCAATAGTACAAAGTGCATAGAGTTAAGAGGCATGTTAGCTGTGTTAGTATTTGGACAGCCTGAGGGTAGAAGCCTGTTCTCAATATTAATTTGTGTAATATTGTTTTTATGTTACATTTTTAATGCTCAAAATTGTACCTAACATTTACCCCCCCGGCATGTTAAAAAGAGGAAAACAAGAGAAGACCACAATCCACTGTTAGGGTCACGTCTGTTGAAGGGGTTTGCGGAAATGAGCTGTATAACACTGGCATTGCCAGAATCAAATGTTGTTCCCGTGCCTCAGGCAGGATGTACGGTGAAGCAGGACAAAGGCTCAGAACAACGGGGCTTAAAATGACTTTTATAACGAAACCCGGTAGCACCCAAAGCTAGTGAAAACATAGTGAACGGCTACCGTGTACCATATAGCACTTTGCGAAACTTGTGAACATGCAGTGCCTTGTGCCTCGATCATGCTTCCACCGAGCTGCCCATATTTATACCCTAACACGTTCAGGACCAGCTGGGTTTCATTAAAACACAACTGTAGGCATGAAAGCTGGTGATCAATTACCATGGTAACCTGAAAGTGCACATAGACCCACCCCTGTGCTGCCGCTTTGCTCCCACTGACTCACTCCATGTGGAGATCAAACAGGCATATTATGCTTCTGAAGCTGGGAGTGTCTGGAAGGTATCGTAATCAACTCTCTCATATAGCTGTGCATTGAATACCACGACTTCGTGATGTCTTTTGATTAATGGTGATTATTGAATGGCGTCAAATTTCTTAATTATAATACTGACCTTTGTTGCACACCGAATCGACAAGTAGCAACAGATTTGTGTACTGCTGTTAGTGTTGCTGTGACACGTCAAATCACTCAGCTGTCATATAGCTTTGGTGCGAGAGAATTAATGTTCTTTTTAAATTATTGGAATATACACGAATAAATAGCCACAAATGTAGTTAAATCTATGAATAAACAGAACTGCTGTTAGTTAAATACAACGTTTTGCCATGAGACAGAAGGGAGGGAATGGGTATGCATCGTTCTGGTACACTAAGCGCAGTTGTGACTGTCCTATTTGTACACCTCTTTCTCCTATGTGTACATTGTGTGTGTGCGTGTGCGAATATCTCACCCACTCTCTCTCTCTCTCTCTCTCTCAGGCGCGCGACATCCGCACAAATGAGGTGGTGGCTATTAAGAAAATGTCCTACAGTGGAAAGCAGTCCAATGAAGTGAGTGTTGAGAGTCCATGTGAAGGCATTGAGAAGTAAAGACACAATTAAACATGCCTGAAGTTGATACAAGAAGGGCCACATTGCAGTACACCACACTGAACTACGTCTGTCGGCTTTCAGACTGTACAGTTGCACAGGGTTGGGCTCAGAGCATTCAGGGAAGTCAAGAAACCTCAAGTAAACATTGCTGTGGCAGTAGTTACATAAGCAATAGTAGTTACAGGTTCAGCAATGTTGCCTTAAACAGTCTCTCTTCTTGGCAGAAATGGCAGGACATCATCAAAGAGGTTAAGTTCCTGCAGAAATTACGACACCCCAACACTATTGAATATAGAGGATGTTACTTGAGGGAGCATACAGCCTGGGTGAGTGCCTCCTTTAAGTTGTTTTCAGCATTTATGTTGATATTTGCAGGCAGAGAATATTGATTGTTTAGAAGAATATATATTGCAATGTGTGCCTTGTTGCATCTCACTTTAAATGTTAAAATTTAGCAGAAGCTCTGTGGTCTGCAGGGTTGGTCATTGTGCTTATTTGGTGATATGATTATTTTAGTTGGTGATGGAGTACTGCTTGGGTTCTGCATCCGACCTCCTGGAAGGTGAGAAAAGGACGACATGAAACCAGAGGAGAGGATTTTGTCAGTATTTAGTCCGATTTCCACGTAGCATATAAGAATTAAAGCATTATTTTTGACTAGCATGGGTTTTTTTGTGGGATTAAATGTGGGGGTATGACACCTTTTTTTTCTCACCTTGCACAGTTCACAAGAAGCCACTACAAGAAGTGGAAATAGCTGCTATTACCCATGGTGCACTGCAGGGTCTGGCATATCTGCACTCGCACAACATGATCCACAGGTAATCTGCGTACTTGTCTCTGAAGGCATGATTTCGTAATGATCTGTCAGATCCTTTTCACAGTCTTTGATGTTGTCCCAAAGGGACGTGAAGGCGGGGAACATCTTACTGACTGAACCTGGTCAGGTGAAGCTGGGAGATTTCGGCTCGGCCTCCATTGTGGCTCCTGCTAACTCGTTTGTGGGCACACCTTACTGGTAAGACCATGCCCATGAAAAAGAGTAGATATTTAATGCCTGTTTCTAGCAATGTGTGTGAGAGCCTGAGCTTCAGGACCCTAACACCTTGGCTCAGCATTTCTAAATACTGGGAACTTCATACGAATGCAAAGTGATGTCAAATATTGTCTTGCTCAGCCGAAAGTTTGCTTGTTAATCAGCGCGTATTTTGAAATGTCCAGTGAAAGGTACTGTTTAGAATTTGAATTTAGAGATCAGTGGTCATTGTTAACACACCGAACGAAATGTGTCCTCTCCATTTAACCCATACGTAGCTTTCGTGACATAGCAGGGGGCAGCTAATTCAGCACCCGGGGAGCAGTGCTTGGGGGCGGTACCTTGCTCAGGGTACCTCAGTGGTGCCTTGCTGGTCGGGGATTCGAACCAGCAATCTTTCAATTACAAGGGCACTTCCCTGACCATCAAGCCACCACTGCCCAGTGTACTGTTTAATGATGCATTACTTCCATTACGGTTTCTTCATATTTCTGTGTGATGTGCATTATTACTGCCTGCCCCCATGCAGGATGGCCCCGGAAGTGATTTTGGCGATGGATGAGGGCCAGTATGACGGCAAGGTGGACGTTTGGTCGCTCGGAATTACCTGCATAGAGCTGGGTAAGGACTGGCTAAGCTGGGCACAGCCGTGCAACTGTCAGTCTCACTGGCTGCTTGTTCTCCAGGGTAGCACCGGCTAAATAATGAATAGCTGCTTATTGTTATTTGTTATTTTCTTGATGACGTTGAAGGGACGTGCATAGCAGTTGAACTTGGGTTTCTGGCATGAGGTAATCTTTATGCTTGCATTCTTGTAGCGGAGCGGAAACCCCCCCTTTTCAACATGAATGCTATGAGTGCCTTATACCACATTGCTCAAAATGAAAGCCCCGTCTTGCAGTCCAACCACTGGTGAGAAGACATTGGCATTTCCTCCACTGAACCTGTATCTTTCTCTGCTCCTTCAAACACTCATACCCTCTTTCCCCTATTAGGTCAGATTATTTTCGTAACTTTGTGGACTCCTGTCTTCAAAAGATTCCCCAGGATAGGCCTACCTCTGATGTTCTGCTGAAGGTAGACCTTCCTTGTCTGTTCTTCCATCTGTCTGTACCCTCTCGGCTGTAAAGCAGCCTTGTTGTAGTTTTGCCGTTGTGTGGCTCAGTAAGTGCCCATGTTCGGAAGCCTTACTAAAATAGCGATCCCTCTCCCACTGCAGCACTGCTTCCTCTGCAGAGAGCGCCCCATGTCCGTCGTGTTAGACCTAATAGCTCGCACGAAGGATGCGGTAAGAGAGCTGGACAACCTGCAGTACCGCAAGATGAAGAAGATACTCTTCCAGGAGACACACAATGGCCCTACCCCCGAGGGTGCAGAGGAAGAGGAGGTAATGACTTCCTTGGCTTCGTGATGCCCAGCACAGGAATGTAAACACTTGGGCTCTGTTTTCGCGTGCCCGGCTGGCACCACATCCCACACATCTTCCTGCGCCAGGAGGTGGAGCAGTATATGCTGCGGACGGGCACCATCAACAGCATGGAGAGCTCGCACTCGGTGCCGTCCATGTCCATCAGCGCCAGCTCCCAGAGCAGCTCGGTGAACAGCCTGGCGGACGGCTCGGACGACAGCGGCGAGATGGCCATGATGCAGGAGGGCGAGCACACAGTCACCTCCAACAGCTCCGTCATACATCGGCCCCCGGTCAGTGCGGCACCACGCTGCTGCCCTTTTACATTCACCGTCTATCTGAAAGCACATGGCAGTGATTTTCGGTCACAAAGTGCATTTAGCAGGAAGTATGATGCAGAACTAGTTTGATCAGTTCTCAGGTATAAACTGAGGTCAGTCTATGGAGTTTGGGAAACGAGGTGTAACATCATTCTAGACCAGTGTTTCCCAATCCAGCCCCTGGGGACCCACAGACAGTCCACGTTTTTGCTCTGGGAGCTGGGAGGGACCAAACATGTGGGCTTGTGGATTGGGAAATACTGCTCTAGACACACTTCCTTAGAATTGCCTGCCTCCATTTGATGCAGACTGGCCCTCAGTAATTCTTTTTAAGTGAATTGTCTGCCGTTTAAAGTGAGTGCCTCGTTCAAAGTTAAAGCACATAAAATATATGCATATTGATTTATATGATGTGTATTGTAGAACATTTATATAATATTTACAAGGTAGAATTATTGTCCTTGTGGTTCACTGATGTTGTTTGCCTAGAGAAGAGCCTGCACCCACATTTAGGTGGATTTCATAGCAATACTTCGAGTTCCAATGGTCCATTGAAGTGTTTTAGTTGTTCTCACAAATGTTTACATGTTTAATTCAGACTGTAGGGGCTTTACTGTTCTTGCGCTTTGCCCCCAGGGTCACGAAAACATCTACGATGACCCGTACCAACCAGAGATGGACGCACAGCAGTCAGCATCCTCCGGAGTGCGCCGACGAGCCTATTTCCGCAACCGGGACCACTTTGCCACCATTCGCACAGCCTCGCTGGTATGGCCCGGCAAGTGGCTGTCAGAGTGCACAAGCTTGATGAGGCTGAGTGTCTTACGGGGGGAAACGGCAGTGTGTCACTGTGTTGGATGGTTGAGTGTGTTAAGCATTTTTTAAGTGCTGAAAAGCTTGGATAAGTGGAGATCGGTGATTATAAGAGTGTTTACAATTATTATGGCTCTTATTGAGTTGAGGCAATTGCTGGTAAACATTCAGTTGGCTTGCTGTGGCATTGGCTACTCGTTGCCATTGCACAGGTAGATGTATCGCCCTCCCCCCCGGAAGCCCACATCACTAACGGCTTCGTCTAGACAGACTCTAAGATGTGAAGGGTTAGCATTTATCGCTTGCCCGCGGCTGACTCACTTCAGCTCAGAAATAAACCTGGACTGCAAGCTGACCGCGTTTGCTGGAAACTGCACATCAAGTTCTTTTGTGCTAATTGCATTGGGTGAGAAGAGAAATGTATTTGGACAGTAACATCTTCATCTTGCCAAGTTTCTGATCTGAATGATATTATATAAATATAATAAGGCATTCCAAGACTGTCTGTTCCTAAACGATTGTGATATGTTTTCATTTTGTGATCATTTGAAAACATTTGTCCTGCCTTTGGGGGCAGCAGGTGGCAGGCTGGTTAGGTAACTGGACTTGTGACAAGAAACTTGAGAGAAGTTGCATTAGATAGTGTCTGTCCATCACAATAGATGGACAGGGAATAGTTCAGCCAGTGGCACCTGCAGAAAATTTCAATTGGCGTGGCCATCAGAGGCCAGTCTTATGTAATGAGGTGACCACACTGCACCGCATGCGTCTGGCCTACGGGGGATGGGGTTCCTCAGTATATTTTGCTCATGGTGGGGAGGGGGGAGGAGTCCCCCTCGGTATATTTGGCTGATGGTGAAATAAAGCATTATCCATTAATCATCTTGCGATCGAGTTGGAGACACACCACGATCGACTAGGCGACGAGTTGGGCAGCTCTGGTTTGCATAATTAAATGCTCCATATTTCTTATGAGGGGTGGCAACTAGGGTGGTCACCTATTTACTTGGGGGGGGGGGG
>JAODJX010000097.1:32683231-32702811 GCA_026776945.1 Isichthys henryi | reverse complement strand
CCCCCCCCCCCCCCCCCCCCCCCCCCCCCCCCCCCCCCCCCCCCCCCCCCCCCCCCCCCCCCCCCCCCCCCACCGCTGAGATCATGTCCTGAGTTTAGCTGCTCATCGTGTAAAAATGAAGTCATTTGTTTTCAATATCTGATCTCTGTCACAACTGTTATTTGCATCTATGGCAGTTGAAAGTCTTTTGGGAAAAGGTTGCCTCTTTAAAGCTCTTCTTTTTTCTCGCTGAAGTCTGTAGCAAATACCTGCTGCTTCCACAGGTGACACGGCAGATCCAGGAGCACGAGCAGGGCTCAGCACTGCGGGAGCAGATGTCAGGCTACAAGCGCATGCGGAGGCAGCACCAGAAGCAGCTGATGGCGCTGGAGAACAAGCTGAAGGCCGAGATGGATGAGCACCAGCTGCGGCTGGACAAGGAGCTGGAGACCCAGAGGAACAACTTCGGAGGAGAGGCAGACAAGCTGAGCAAGAAGCACCAGGCCATCCTGGAGAAAGAGGTAGGAAGGTGTCCAAGTGTGCACTCCTAGTCTGGAGTGGTACCTGTTGATCAGTGATCGTTTTGGGAAATGTAGGAAACGCTTTAGGAAAGCATGGCTTTAAATGATGGGTGATGGGGAGATTGAGGGTATCAGAAGTGTTTTTGTAGAGGGTAGGGAATCTGAAAGAATACTGGATTCGGAAGGGGAGCAGGGAGGGGCTTGGGTCCACACCGTGACCATAGTGGAAGAGCCCCCGATAAAGGCCTTCAAGAAAGCCACCCAGAGCACCTCCTACAGCACGGCCCTGTTTGTGTCCACAGACCAAGGCGGCGTTGGCAGAAGAAAAGAAGTTCCAGCAGCACATCCTGAACCAGCAGAAGAAGGAGCTGGCCAGCCTGCTGGAGTCCCAGAAGCGCCAGTACCGCCAACGCAAGGAGCAGCTGAAAGAGGTGTGAGAGAGAGACTGTGTGGTGCATTCATTCACGGCTAATGCGACGCGGCAGCGTTAGCATTAGTGTGAACGGTCGGCCCTCTGCACGGGGTGGCTCTGTGGGCCAGGCCCCATCCCCAGCATGACCCGCAGCCGCTGCCATCCGCAGGAGCTGAACGAGAACCAGTCGACGCCAAAGCGAGAGAAGCAGGAATGGCTGGTGCGTCAGAAGGAGTGTCTGCAGCAGCAGCAGGCGGAGGAGGAGGCGGGGCTGCTGCGCAGGCAGAGGCAGTATTACGAGCTGCAGTGCAGGCAGTACAAAAGGAAGATGCTGCTGGCCAAGCACAACCTGGAGCAGGACCTGCTCAGAGAGGTACAGCGCCACCTGGAGCCTGGGCTGTCTTGGGCCCTGCCGTCTAATGTATAACATCTCAGAGTTCTGAAGAAAGTGTGAGCAGAATACACACTTCCTGTGGCAGAATACATTTTCTTGGTAGATGAAAGTGCATAAATATGGTAATTAATTACTGACCTCCCAGCATAAAGCACAAGATATAGGTATCTGATCGTACAGCTAAAAATCATCAGTTATAATGCTGGATTACATTATGGTGAATTTTAACCATTTGACTCGGATGTTGAAAACAAAACCAATGAGAAAATTACAGATATTATAGACCAGGGGTTCTCAAACTTTTTGATTAAAAGTCCATATCAGATTATTGTTCAAAGTTAGAGGTCCGGAACAAATTTCAATAATAGAACAGCATTTCATGAACTTTAATGAATTAAGAATAACCTTCAGTATAGATATCAATATATAACAAAAATGGGAATTTTAACACTCACTGATCACTTCATTTTTGGCGGAGGGATTATGATGAGTTATGTTGGTGGTTTTACATTGTTGTAGTTCGAACCACGTTAAGCCTTTTTCCGTTAACCATATTAATTCATAAGGTACATTATCACTTGGCTCTTTTGACTTTGAGAACACCTGTTATAGACTCACCGTAACGGAATTATTTCAATGCCCCTCATTGTAAGACGTGCTCTCCCGTGCAGCATGTGACTGTCACTGAGCTGCATGCTCCGGTTCTGGAGTCGCCCCTTTCCCGGGTCAGATGGGAGTAGGCCAACTCACCACCATCCCCCGCACCTCACGTTCCTCCCCCTGGGCTTCCTGTTACAGGACCTAAATAAGAAGCAGACCCAGAAGGACCTGGAGTGTGCCCAGCTGCTGCGGCACCACGAGTCCACTCAGGAGCTGGAGTTCCGGCAGCTGGGCCTGGTGCAGCGGACGCGGGCCGAGCTGATTCGCACGCAGCACCAGACCGAGCTGGCCAACCAGCTGGAGTACAACAAGCGACGTGAGCAGGAGCTGCGGCAGAAGCACGCCACCGAGGTGCGGCAGCAGCCCAAGAGCCTCAAAGTGAGTGCGGAGGGGGGCTCAGGGGAGGGCAGGGAGGACCAGGACCAGGGGGAGACAGAGGAGGTGGAGGAGGAGACCGGGCAGGAGGGTGAAGTGAAGGCCGAGGAGGACATGGGCAGCCTCGAAGCTCCGAGCACTGCTTTCACGGGGAGTGCCTCTGAAGGAGGACAGGTAGGGAGCCCGACTAGCCAAAGTGAGGAAGACGAGAGCAGGGTCCAGGAGAAAGGGGTGGGAGGAGACGAAAGCGAAACAGAGGCCCCAAAGAGGGACAGCAATGGACATGGCGAGGAGGGCAAGGCACAGCCCGAGAGGAAGTGGTCAGAAGGGGACAAGGAGGCCGGCCCACTCGAGGGGGCCGAGTGGGAGGTGGACAATGAGGGGAGCTCAACAGATACCGAGGCCGAAATTGAGGAGGACAGACACGAGGGCAGGGGAGTGGCAGACGGCTGTGCCTCGGAGCATCTTCCTGGCTCCCTGGAGCGCCGTGGGGAGCGCGAGGCCGACGAGCTCTCCGAGTTCTATTTTCCAGATTCCCTGGAGGAGCTGGAGCCCCCGCCGCTGTACGTGCCCCCCCTGCCACCCGCCCCCTCTTCACTGCCCTCCCTTTTCTCACACGCGGTCTGTTTGGTGCTCTCGCTGTCTGCCGCGGCTCACCCCACACTTCCTGTCCTTCTGCTCCTCTCGGTCTTTCTCCTGTCTCTCAGGCGCTCTCCTCCTCTCCCTTCCTTGGCCTCGCTGCTCCTCTCTGGTGAGCTGGTCCTCCTCGCCCTTTTCTTTTCCTACCTCTTCCTGCGCTCCTGCTGTTATGTCTCTCTGGCCTTTTACCTCTCCATCGCTCTTTGGGGCTGCGGCCTCTTCAGCTTAGGCCTCTCACTCAGCCTGGGCCTCTACTACGTCCCCGTGGCTTTGATCTCAGCCTTTTTCCTCAGCTCGCCATCTCTTTTCCTCTCTCTCTACCTTATCGTCGTCCTGGTCGTCCGACCAGCAAGGGTTTTCCTTCAGAATGCCCCTAAGAAAATCAACCGCCTCTGGGTCAGAGTCCTGTTCCGTCTTCCCAAGCCTTTATTCACCCTGTGTCAGTCCCTTCTTGGAGGGCTTACAGAGAGAAGCTTGTATGACATGTTCCCAAAAGCAGGTAGAAACTGGGGGGTACGGCAGTCTAAAATTCCTGTACCGCTCAGGACCCTCCCCGTGGAGTACTTCTCCAGGCACAGTCAAATCTCTGCAGCTTCCAAATGTTTGCTGTGGGTCAGACGCTTCCTCAGACGGCCCATCGGGCTCCTTGCCGACTGGGCCAATTCTGTAGTCCTCAGGCTGGCCAGCCGTGTCCTGAAGAAGCTGCCACACAGTTACCTGAGCAAAATGAGGGCCCTGGGTTTGCTGAAGGAGGAGAGAACCAGCAGGCTGCCACGGCTTCTGCCCAGGGAGGTGCGGGAGCGTAGAGATAGGGAGCGGAGGAGGAGGGAGCGAGAGAGGAGGAGGAGGGAGGAAAGAGAGAGGATCATCAGAGTAAATGGGAGATGGGAGTCTGGTCTGAGACGAGCTGCTTCAGGGAGGAGTTTGAGGGGAAAGGTTGTCCCCTGGAGGTAGGGTGAGGGACAGCAGAGGACATCTGTGCAAATGTCTTGTTCCGTAACGAATATGTTTGTTCTGTTTATATGCTGCATTGTGTCAATGTTGTACTTGACTTTAGTAGTTGGTTTGTTGAGCTCTTCTCCAGCTGGAGGCGAGAGAACAATCCGAGCATTTATGGAATGTGATTATTTTGTTTCTTTATCCGCCAGTCTGGTTCAGTGTACGCATGTCAGTTCTTTTGTATGCATGCAATATGACCTCTGTTTTCTTCCATTTCCACTTAACTTTTTGTAAGTTTTACAAGTTTTTTTTTTCTTTTCTTTTAAAGGTTATTCTCTTGCGGTTGGTTTTTAAAACACCGCGATTGTGCATTATTTTTTGAAGTCTTAAGATTTACTGTTTGAGGTTTTAGTCTCGCACTGTCAGTTTAATCCTTGTTTATTGTACCACACCGGAATTTAGTGCGAGCCTATTTTTCCTCAGATTGGCAGTTTTTATCAAAGTACACACTACATTTTCCATATTCCCTGCAATACGGAGACAAACCCACACACACTAATTGGCAGAGTACAGCTTCCATGCTGTTGCGAAGCAGCATGCCTGCCAGTGTGTGCCGCGTGCCGTGCTCTGCATGCTGCACTGTGTATGCTGCACTGTGTATGCTGCACTGTGTATGCTGCACTGTGCGTGTCACATGCTCGCTGAGGTCTCTCCCCCTATCGCTGTCTGCAATCTCTGGTTCATCGGGCGGCTGTGAGCTGAAAAAGAAGCCCCCCCGCCTTACAGGTTTCCTTACCTGGGACCTCGTACCGTACTGTACTCTGCTCTTAACTCACCATTCCATCTCATTAACTGTGACTTAGGCAAGTGTTGCTTACTTTTATATACATTTTTATTGATCTGTCCAGTAAGGCAACCCAAACCTGACCTTTTACTTTTATTTTTCATTTTTGTTGTTAGAATGTGAATTTGCTCCCAGTACCCATGTGATTGTCATCATTTTACATTCTGCTTCTCTTAAGCGTTGATAGCTCACCTGATCGCCTCCTTGTTTTGGTCCTGTTGTCTTAGCTGCTCTTTCCAGCCATACTCTTAAATTAACTTTTAAAAAAAAAAATGTTTGATTTTATATTGTTGCTCTGTGTTTTGTCATGAGACTGAGGAACAATTGTGTGGAAGATACATTGGTTTGCAATATGAATAGGCCTGGAATAGGAACTGCTTCATTAGCAGGCGGGAAAATTCATTGGCTGGTACAGGGTAGAATGTCAGACAAAAGGCTCTGATTGGCTGATTGGGATGGGGGTGGTATAATTGGGAATGCTGGAGAGTTTGATGAGTGCGCCTTTTAATATGTTAAAATAAGTGTTGTTTTTTTTTCCTGTTGCACTATTAATCATTTTAATTTTGAAGGATTAGCCATAAAACAAAGCATTTTAATTGAAAATGCTTTTGTTTTGCTTGTATTCCTGAGGAATTTCCTCAATGCAAACAAGTTTGGGAGCGTAATATAAAAACTGGTGTCACCAGTTTTTCTCTGGCAGTTAAATAAAATGTCTGTAAATGGTCTAAACAGTCAATTTTGCATGTGCAAAAGCTACCATACCAAAGATAACAGCGGAGCCCGGAAATGTGAGTACAAAAACTGCATAGTACTATGCAGAGGTTAAGTATTGCACCCCACAATGAAGGTATTGCAGGCAACAAAGACGCACATGCATGCAATTCCTGTAAATCACTCTTTTGCTGCTGCAGCAGGCATATACATTGTGTGTGCGTGTCTGTCCCCCACACTGTTTGCTAAGAGTCCTGCACACCATTGGTTAGTAAATTAATTTACCCAAGACTACTTGGTGGAACAGTGATACACACATGCTTGTGGGAGAGGAGGGGAATGTAGAAATGGGTATGTTTTACAGGGGAGAAGGGTTTCAAAACTTGAAATGTTAATGTCTTTGAAAGTGCAAAATTGCTACTAAATGCTAATTTGATAGCCCAGGGCTTCAGTCTGTCCATCACTCCCATTTAGCTCTCAGCTCAGGGATTGACACAGATTTTTCATAATTGTGTAAATCTTAAGGATGGACATTTGATTTAATTTCTTTATAAATCCCTAGTGTGCATTTATAAGTGATGTCAAATCATCTGATGAAAGCAATAATATGAAGAGACCCTATCTTGCATTGAACATCCATTTCTGTTAAGAATGAATGAATGTATTTTATATTTTCATTTTGTTTTCTTCCCTTTGTCTGTCTTGTGTAGGATCTGTATTTATGTCTTGTGATTTGTAAAAGAATTTATTGCATAATATAAATTTATAATATATGCAGTATTTGTAAACTAAGTGGATCCTGCATTTTGTGTGTGCAGCCATTTATTTGATTTATTTTGCCCTTTGTCTGTGTGTGAATGTGTGTGAGGACATATAATATTTCATCCTCCCTTCAAAATAAATTTTGTTGAAATATCATTTTAGTGTGTCTTGTTCTTTCCATTGTTTTGTCCTTATTTAATTACTTTTTGTCTGGTGTGGTAATTAGTGCAAACCTTATATTAGATACTTAACATAAAATGTTTACAAAATAGAATCACTTTGATAACTCTATCATAAAAGTAGTAGGATCTCTCCTGTTCCAGTGCTACTAAGTCAGCCGTTTTGCATCTTCTTCCTCTTTTCACACAAACCTGTAGTAGTTTTGCAACAACACTGATTAATACTCATTTAGTCTTCATTTTATAAAGGCCCCTTCATCGCAATTTCTTCCTCATCCACATGCCTCAATGTATGCGCATGTATGATAGATATTTGTTTGCAACAAACATTAATGTTGTTCGTCTGATCGATAGGATGCTTCTGCTCGTATTCCCGTTACTTTCTGTTTGCCTTTTAAAAATCGGTGCCTTGCATCATCACTGATGTTAAGTGAACAGTCTGGTATTAAGATTTTTTTTTTTTAAGGTAAGTTTAAAGCTTTTTTAATTTGTCAAGGGCTGTGTGGAGACACTATTCTGTAGTCAGACACTTAGCAGGCTGAATTACTGAAGTTCAGGTAGTTACTGATTGTTGTTCCTTCATAGTTTTAGTATAAGCAGCACCCATCCCTGCCTATTGTGTTCTCACCTTTATCTGAGCCTTGTATCTGTAATGATGGGGGGGCGGGCGGTCGGGGGAATCTGTCTCATGTGATATAATCATTTGAAGTTGTGTGTCACCTTTGTAAGAGTCCCAGAAATGCCTCTTTCTCTCCCCCTCCCTGCAGTCCAAAGAGCTGCAGATCAAACGTCAGTTCCAGGACACGTGTAAGATCCAGACACGGCAGTACAAGGCGCTGAGGAACCACCTGCTGGAGAGCACGCCCAAGGCTGACCACAAAGCCGTGCTGAAGAGGCTGAAGGAGGAACAGACCCGTAAGCTGGCCATCCTGGCCGAGCAGTATGACCACTCCATCAACGACATGCTCTCCACACAGGCTGTGAGTAAGGCAAGCAGACATTAAACTGCACTACTGCAGGCAGACCGGGGAACCCCAAGACATTCGACCCAATGGTGCATCCGTACTATATGTCTATACTGCAGTCACGGTTAATTAAAACATGCCATAGAAACGTAATTAAGCTTAAAATATTTATAATGTTTCATGTTCGACACATCAACCTGGATTTTTTTTTACCTTGTTTTTCACCTTCAACTGGTTTTTGGTTTGACAGCCATATCTGCGATTCAAGATAAAAGCTTTGTGCAGTTTTGCTTTTGAAGAGAGGGCATGTTCAACGTAGTATTCAATGTTTCCTGATGAAATGTCAGCCTTTTCCCCAATCATCAATGCAGTGGCTCTTCATTTGAAAGAACAGTGAACAGTTTATAAAATTGCCCACATTTCAGCCGCATGACCTGGATTTGCGGTCTGGACCAGATCACCTATCACATAGTGATAAAGTCAGATGCTGGTCCTTTAGCTGCCTTGTGGTTTGATTGAACTGCCTGTTAAGCTGATTGTCATCAAATGTGGAAATAATGTCCTGTGTGGTCAGTGAATAGGCTGGCATTAAAAGCCAAGTACAGGACCGGCCCTCTGAAAGGATGGCAGGCCACAATGAGACTGCACCTGTTTGAGTATCATGGGTGTCCCTGCTGATGTGCACTGGAGCCACGTGCTGGACTTAGCTGTCCGAACAGTAAACATTTACCCAGGGATTGAGAAAGATGCATTGCAGGGAATTACGTTTCTCTGGCATTCCGAGTGCAATTGAAACCTTGTCCTGCCCCGTCCATATGGCCTTTTCCAGCTACGACTGGATGAGACCCAGGAGGCGGAGTACCAGGTCCTGCGGATGCAGCTGCAGCAGGAGCTGGAGCTGCTGAATGCTTACCAGAGCAAGATCAAGATCCACACGGACTCCCAGCACGAGCGCGAGGTCAAGGACCTGGAGCAGAGGGTGTCTATTCGGCGCGCTCTTCTGGAACAGAGGGTGAGTAGACTGGGGTGAGGTCAGTGGCCACCACTGTCATCCGCCCTATTTTGATAACCTTGTCCCTCCTTCAGATCGAGGAGGAGATGCTCTCGCTGCAGAATGAGCGCTCGGAGCGAATCCGAACCCTGCTGGAGCGCCAGGCTCACGAGATCGAGGCCTTTGACTCGGAGAGCATGCGGCTGGGCTTTAGCAACATGGCGCTGACTGGCATCCCCGCGGAAGCCTTCAACCAGGGCTATCCGAACCCGCCCAGCGCCTCGGGGGGCTGGCCTTCGCGCCCCGTTCCCCGTTCTGGCAGCCACTGGACGCACGGGGTACACCCTCAGAACTCGGGGGCGCCGCACTCGTGGAGAAGCCAGAATAGCACGGCTGGCGGGAGCGGGGGTGCCTTTAGCAGGGGGGAGTCCGTGACCTCCCTGCATACCATGAGCAGGGAGAGCAGCCTCCATACCTCTCACTCTACTGCTTCCTCCACCTTATCCTCACATCACCACCATTATCTCCCACAACACTACCATCACCAGAGCACTCCTCAGCTTTACAGGGAGCGGGAGAGGCAGAAGGAGAAGGAGAGGGAGAGAGAGAGGGAGCGAGAGAGAGAGACGGAATGGGTGGGAGGTGGGGGCCATTTATCCCACTCTCACACCCACTCCCACCACTTGCCCTCTCACTCCTCCTCTCAGTCCCTTGCCCTTCTCCCTCCACTGCCCCCCCCACCTCTCATTTCCCTCTCTTCCTCTTCCCCACCATCCTCATCATCCTCTTCTTCTTCCCAAGGGGGGTACAGTGGGGGAGGAGGCCTGGCGGTCAGGGGCCCAAGCTTGATGGCCCTGAGGAATAGCCCTCAGCCCCTGAGGAGAACTGCCTCCGGGGGAGGTCCCGGGGGGGCCGGGGGCAGTGAGGCCGTGCTAAGCCGGAGCACGTCAGTCACGTCTCACATTTCGAACGGCTCGCACCTCTCGTACTCCTAGAGTTCTGCTGCGCGAGACCAGACTCAGGCACCCTGTAAAGGGCTGCTCTGCTTACTGCTGCTCAACCTCAGCTACTAATTGCTTTAACGAAGGAGTTAATTGGCTAGTATATCACCTCGCCTTGTGTTTTGGTGTTAATTAAACGGTTATTAAATCATGGTCTGTAAAATTTGCCAGGCTCAAGCCCTCAGGAAAAAGATTTGCTCACCAGTATTTTCATGTAACTGAAGAGGGAAACAGCAGGTACATCGTAGGGAGCTAAAGTATACCTGTAGTGTGAAGAAGAGGATGGTGTAGCTGAAGACTTAACATACACTAGTAAATGGGACTGAACTGAGAGAAACCTGCCTTTTGGTGAGCAGGTGCAAAATGAAAATCCAATCCTTAACCAAAGGATGTCAAGGGAAATTAACAGGAATAACTTGAATCGAAAAGAAATTCGTTATGTAAATAAGTCAGACATAGGGACTTGTTTTCTCTTCAAATTAATTAGTCAATTAATTTTTATTGTGATAAAGGATTTTTTTTTTGTTTTAAAGACTGGAGTCTTTTTGGCAAATGATTTAAAAAAAAAAAAAAACACTGCCATGCATAAAATGGCCTGAAAAACCTACTTATTCCATCTCTGCCCACCGCCTTTAAGGTCCCTTAGTGGAATGCTGACATGGAGAATTTCGTTTGTTGTTAGAGCAATAAACAGAAACACACATACTGATATGAATATACAGAATGCCTGTGAAGAATGTTGACTTTGCCCTAATCTATATAAGAACATGTGTAGGGGGAAAAAATGAAATAATAATAATACTAATACCATGTTTGTGAGAACATGAGGACATTGGACTACTTTGTGACTAGCATACCGAGTGTTTGTATATATGACATATGTATGAGAGTGCATGAAAAAAGTGTACAAAGCATTTGTATACATAAGCATACACATATAGTACCTGTCAAAAGTATATTAACATTAAAGATGTTCGTTGTCTAACACTTTTGAACTATACTGTATATATATTTGTGTATATAAAAATCACTGACTCAAACATTTTTATATAGTAGTAATATGTTGTTGAACTGATATTATTAGAAGAAAAAAGTTGAATAATTAAAAACCTTTTTTAATAACATCATTATTATTATTACTAGTGCAATTTATTATTGTAATTAGGTTGTACACATTTTAAAATGTTTTACAAAAAATATATAAACGAACACAGATTAGGTGGACAAAGTAACATGAAAGGTACGTTTCGGAAATTTAGCAAGAGTAAAATAACCAAACAGAATATAGGTATTCCGCCATTGTGCTTCACGGTAGGAAACTGTAACACGTATTGTCAATTACAGTATGTTGCCCTTTCGACTCTGTACAGTATAACTTTTTGTGTGTATATTTGCATATTTGTAAATATACGTATGAATGTGTGTATGTAAATGCATACATAGCTACATACTTTTAACTGTCTCGAAACGCCCGATATCCACCCAGCGGCGTTGATGTCCTACTTTATTAGCGTTTGTTGCTGTTGTTAATGAAGCTGCAGAGCAGGGTGTCTCTGCATGAAAGCGGTCGATGCTTTCGTAAGTAGCAGGTTTATTTAACGCAACCGGAGCACCGGCTGCGTGAAGCAGACGCGGCTGCATTCGGTTAACGGGGCCGCCCTGACTTGTTCGAATGCCCCTGTTTCACAGCACGTGGAATGAAGCCCTGAATGATACAGAGAACGGGGTTCTCAGGTGCTTGGTATGTCTCGGGGTTTATCAAAGGAGAAACTGGGTTTTTAATAATGTGTACAAATAAATGAAGTTTGGTAGAGGAACAGTTCTGAAATGTGTTGTACAGAAGCGTAATTAATTTTAAATAATAAATAAGCATAAATGATAAATGGCGTGTTTTTATTTAGCCATGATTGTCTCAAACCAGATGGTACTCTTAAAATTATTTCTTCCCTGTTGTCCATAATATAGGTATCCGGCTTATTCATTTCCAGGATCAACGGTGTACCACGTGACCGTCTCCGTTGACATTGTTAATCTGGAACAGAAGAAATTGATCATAGCTGCCAAAACATGTTAATTACAGCTGCTAATGTGAAAGTATACTACCTAACTGCAAGTCTCTGGACTGTAGAAAGAATACCACAGGAATTTGTATACAATCACAACTACTGTGAAAGAATGGGAAACTTATTACATACACTGCTGAATGTGAAGCTTAGAATCTTGATTAACAAAAGTCGCCAAATGAAAAATATGCGGTATAACATACAAACTGCTAAAATGAGCCAATGAAAAGCGTTGGATTGGTCAGATTGATTAGATGAAACATACATTTGTCAGCAATGGCTCAGTAACTCACCTGGTCTGTGGTGATCAGTGCAAACAAGTGTTTTTATTGTTAACTTCTCTCTACCAAAATCAAAAATTTCACATGTGGCACAAACCTAGTAAGACACTGTGCAGGTGATGGAATATCCGTGTTATAGCAGGTTAAAGTTACTAGGGGTTAGTTTAACTGTGAAATGCTTTACTGACAAAAAAAAATGTTTGGAAAAAGGCAGTGTGATCTTCAGAACCTCCAGAAAGCACCTCCTTTGGTTTCCTCTCCTCATGATCTCCCTTTGAGGAGGTGCAAGCAGGAGACCGTGATAGGGGGCTGCACTCATTTGGCTTAATCAGGCACCATGCGGCAATTTGTAGGGCGCTGGCACCCTGTGGGCATGCTGTTACACTATGGTATAGCGTGGTGGCAGCAGTCTTACCAAGAAAGGGCTGGTGTGTTTGTGGGTTTTCGCTGCAACTCCCTAATTGGATTACTAATTAGAGGACTTATTGGCTGAAGAGTCCTCATACCTGGGTGACAACAGCTGACCTAAAGGTTATCCCAAAAAGCCGGATACACACTGGCCCTTTGCAGACAAGATTGGCCACCCCTGTGTTAGGGAATGCTTTTCATTGCTTGGGACATCAAGAGTGAGCGCAAAAAAGTCTTTAAGGGTTTCTTCAAAACAATAACACAAAACCAAAGTGATACCAGAGTGGTATAAACAAAAAAAAACACCATTAACGCCCAGATGAATCCAATTTAGAATATATACAAAAAAATCCATCGACAGTCTCCATTGTCACAGGGCTGGAAGAATTTTCAGAGAATATTCAGTTGTTGGTTCATTTCTAATATAAATTCCTGAGAATTGCTACATTGATTATTCACGTCAAAGAATGTCAGTCAGATCATCTGTACGTGTAGAAATAGCTGATTTCAACAGTGTCACAGAGTGAGACACCATGAGGCAAACTACTGACCTGAGGTAAGCAGCACAAAATGACAGCACAGCTGATAGTTCTATGCAGGTAGCCTCGCATAAGGGGCTAGTTGAAAACAGGGAGTCTATTTTTAACACAAGCATATTCTTCTGTAAAACAGGAACTGCACAGATAATCATACACAACACTAACTTACTGACTTCCTTAAGCAAACTGTATTGTCTGCACACTCTTCTGTATCATAACTATTGCTGGACTCTACTATGTGACCAAATTAGCCCAAAGTCTAGACTTATTGTGCATCAGTTGGGTATTTTTCTGCTTATAACCAAATAAACAACCCAAGCAAATGTACTATAAAATAAATATGTAAATAAAATTCCCCTAAACAAGTATGGAGACTTATGTGAAAATCTACACACCCCGACCTGTGATAGACAGACGAGGGCATAACCTAACATCTCACCATAACTGAATGTGCTTATCTCTCTGTGCCATCACGTATCTTATCTTCATCTGATATTCATATCATTGAAGGTATGGTGACTCAGAATCTGGATTTACTGCCAGCGTCTCCTAGTGTGTCATGCAAGATTTGACACTTATTATGGAAATAGGAGAGTTCCACATGCCAGGCTCATAAAGATGTATTCTTTTTGACTAGTAGTTGAATACTAAAGCAATCCATAAAGCTTTTCCATCCATCATTATTATACATTAGAAAGGTAGTGGTTATTTGTCAGAGAAATTAAGTGTTAAAATGCAATAGAATAATCCACTTGTTTAGTAAAGCCTGCTTGACTTTGGACGGACTTTTCTTTAAATTTCATTAATTATCTACTGTAATCACAGGCATCTGTGCAGGCAGACTGCAATTGCTATCAATGTACTATCAAGGCAGACAATTCATACTCAGATTAACAAGGTAGGGAGGTGTGGAGGCTCAGTGGATAGCGCTGTTATCTTATGCATCCCTGGGATGGGAGTCGAATCCCACCTCAGCTCCATAGTTTGGGAGTTCACCCTGTGTTGTCATAGAGCTTCCACCCGTTTCCCCCCACAGTCCAAAATTATGCTAAGGTGAATGTGAGCTGCCAGATTGCCCATAGGTGCAAATGGAATCCTGAATTTGATAAGTGGATACAGGAAATGGATGGATTTTCTCACTGTTGTGTGGGCTTGTACCCGTAATCCAATTAAATGCAGTTAAGCTAACTGGGGTCTCTAAGTAGGCCATACACAATGACTTTGTATGTGCTGCTGTAGTAGACTGGCTTGTGCTACCTGTGCTAAGCTCTGAATGACCCTGACCAGTCTAAGCAGTTTGAAAATGGATGGGTTGTGATGCATTATTTGCATCACTTGTATGTTGGTCTGGACTACAGTGCCAAGTAAATATATGAATGTATCATTCCGGTGTTAAACGTGTAAGATTTCAGGCTTTTTTTTAATCAGAAGCAGTGAAGGACTGTGATGAACTAATAGATACTGGTAACCTGTTCCAGTTTTGGCTAGTCAAAGATGGAAAAGGAAGAATGACCCTAAGGATTGAGGAACAAAGTACCCAAAGATAGCAGAGTTCTGAGAATTGTTCAAAATCCAAATGCCATTTTATATCATATACCATTTACTGTTCAACAGGCCACAAGATCTCAAACCTAAAAAAGGTGGTAATACTAAACAGACGTTTCATCTGATAAAAAGGCATAAGTCACGGTAGACCTTGTAAAAAAAACGACCACGTAACAAGCAAGCAAATTATCAGAATAGTTTGCCCTGCATATTACAGGCCGGTATAGAAAATGGATGGATGATCGATTTTTAAGAGTAGATGGTCTCATACACGATATCTAAGTGATGTTAAGCGACATCTAGTGACAATAATACGCATTACAATTTACTTCGCCCATAACACGCTACAATATTCTATCGAATAAATCATTATTTATTTCTTCTAAGTGAACGAATGCATGAGCGTATTGCATAATCGTTAACATTACAGCAAGTCAAAAAAAAAATCAAATGATGCTATGTCTTTTTATGTGTCTAATAGGCCGGGTTATTCTATTAGTATCTGAATTTGCTATCCACCTCCTACCCTTCTGGCCATAATCTTTCCATAATGGTGCTGGACTACAGTATTTAACGTCACTGTCGAGCGTCCTTTAAGACTGGACGGTGCATCACTGCGTACGAGCGTCACACTCCCTTTAAGAGACGTTAGCCGTGACTGTTGCGTCTTTTTTTTTCTTTTGTCGATCGCGCGTAAATGGATTTAGGCTGCAATTATCGATCAGCTGTTCGAGGTAAACTTTAGGGTATCGTATTTATTAATATAGCACGTATTTGAACAATTTACGTCGGCCGAGATAACCAATGGGAGGGGGCAAGGAAAAAGGCGTCTATAATAAAGTGTGATGCAGCTAAAAAAGAGGTAGGAGAGGGAGGGTGTTCGGCCGAACATACCTTCCCTTTAAATATTAAGTGGGACATAGCAGTGAGGGAGGTATACAGAAGGGAGTGAAAAGGAGAAATTGAAAAAAAGAAGGAAGAAACAGAGAGGGAGGGAAAGATAAAGGGGGGTGAAAAAAAAGAAAGATGACACCTATATCGCTGAACACCCAAGGCGGGACGACGGGCTACCGCTGGGTGGAGGCGCTCTAGCCGAGGCCAGGACTGAACGCAACTCCGAGGCTTCGATAAACACCCGCTTTGGCCTATAGGAAAAAATAATTCTGAACAGCAAAAAATATGTAGTTATTAATTCAATACACTATTTTAAAATAGTACTGTATCTACCTTAGTACAACACGCACGGAGGATACTTTTTACCACTAGTAATCACATCTTGCATGGTAATTGGGAGCATTGATAGCGTGCTATTAGCGCATAGCAAAGTAGTAGTTACTGCTGTGATTACAGCTGCACAAAAATACATTTTCAACACTTAGGTTGCTGTTCAAACAGCAATTGTGATTTAGCATTTAATCGTTTAATTGGCTATCGTGTTAGCCAGCTAACTACATAACTAGCCTTTAAAATACTAAATGTGTTTACAGAAATATATGTGCATAATTAAAATTATTGTAATATCTACGTTTTCGTATTGAATAACCTAAGAATGACAGGTTCGCCAGATAGGTAGCCCGCTATATTTTGTCCAGTGGATGTTTGCAACTTATTTTGCGTTTCAGCTCCCAAATGAAATGGCATCCTGCCCTCTTTCTGTTATAATCTCGAGCGATCGTAGACACTAGTGATTTAAATACACGTAAAGGCTTAATTTTGTTCTTCGTCGAGGTGCAAAATGGATGCTGCTTGGAGCAATTTTCTATTTCAGGTAAGTGTTTTTAGCTTCTCTGCAGTCGGCTTTACGGGCCGTTTTAGGGGACCTCCGGGAGCGCGCTTCATAGCATGCAGTACACGTGGGCATAATAAAGCGCTTATTTGCACTGGGATACAAATCTCGCATTTGATCAGAACGTCAAATTGTATATATGTTTATATGTGTAGTTCATTAAAAATGTACTAAATATCCACGTGTCAGTGAATTCGTTGTTGTTTTTCTTTAGACTACGCCAACCCAAAGTCAAGTTGAAGCAACTCTCCAATCCGATCTCCTCCCAGGTCTTGCAGGCTCGACCCAAAACGCACCTACAGAGCACATAGGGTTACCGCCTTCGACCGTCGACACCGCGGCCCTAAATGAAGAGCCTTTAACGTTACCTGGTGAGAGGGCCGTGTGTGATCTTAGGGGTATTACTGATAAGGCAAAGCGGGAGAAGAACAGTCATACGAGACGTGCTTTGTAATGCCTACCTTACCAAATACGAAAGTTCCATGCCCACTAAGTGAAGTGGAATTGGCTAATTGAGGAAATAAGTTCATATTTTCATGCAGTAATTATTTTTCCTGCAAATCAGTGAAATTGACTGCTAATAAGTTTAATGCCTTATATTTGCTTTACTCCTATTTTCTGCTCATTTACATGTAATACCATTTAACACAGTTTTGAAATTTGATCTTTTTTTTAATTAACGTTTATGTTTCTAGTGTAGTTTCTGCCCGACTATGAGTCCAGTGTGGAAACTGATGATATGCCTGCTTTGTTTAGTCAGATATGCTGTTTGTGCCCATGCTGGTTACCCTCCTGGACAGGCGTTGGGTGGCAGTTTGCAGAGGATGAGTACATGTAGCTGTTGCTAACTTGATCACCATTTTCTAACTTTATCACTGCTGTTTTTAGCCAAGGAACAAATTTAAGTAAAGGAAACGGAGATGTTTTATTTTATTTTATTTACTTTTTTTTTATTGCAGAAAACACATGTCAAGTAACATGAAATATGTGTTATTCAAATGAGTATCAAAGTATATCATTGTTATTTTGGACATCAGGGATGACAGTGCGATTTGTTTGGTTTATATATTATCTCCAGACAGTCATTTTCATCCTATAGCTACTGAGTCAGTCTTCGTTACTGCCTTAGGCAGTAGTAGTTTTGTGGTCGATATGAATCTGCATTGCACAGGAGAATGGTTGCACATGCTGAAGCCAAGTATGGCTTTGCTAAGTCCGGTCTTGGTGATGGATCCAGTTCATATTTTCCTTGCATCATCCTGACACTATGGATTCTGTGTGTTACCACTTAAATCCAACAAATATCTATTTTATTCGGTGTGTGCACATGGTCCGTTCCTTTGGCTCAGGAGGTCCCAGACACCTCCTCGCGAATGCAGTTGTCTGTATTCTTCCATGTCAGCGGTTTTAATAGGACTAGCTAATGTTATTGCGGTAGTTCTTGGTATTTTAATGCTTTTGAAAGTGTGCTCACTATAGTGTACTATACATACCGTATGGG
This sequence comes from Isichthys henryi, assembly GCA_026776945.1. Lineage (NCBI taxonomy): Eukaryota > Metazoa > Chordata > Actinopteri > Osteoglossiformes > Mormyridae > Isichthys > Isichthys henryi. Next base: position 32,685,316 of record JAODJX010000097.1, on the reverse strand, counting down.
TGCTGAGTGTCTAGTGTCTCTCCTCCCCCCTCCCCCTCCCTCCCTGTCTCGATCACAGTGAAACATGTGTCTCGGCCGGTTCGTGCTGCCCACATCTGCTCCTTGTGCAACAAGCAGTTCAAAAACAGCTACAACCTGCGGCGTCACCAGTCAGTCCACACAGGAATTCGTATGAAGGATAGAGCAGCCAGGGACAGGGAGGAGGGAATCAAAGGCGGAGCACCGACTACAGCAGAGGGCAGAGTGGAGAGGCAGGCAGTTCCCCTTTCCCTGCTGCACCTCTCTGTTCCGCTTCCACCCCCAGCTGCATCTGTGGTTCACCCGCCCTCTCTCAGTAACCAGGATGGCGAGGCAGTTGCCATGTCGGTTAGCGTCGCCAACGTTGCCATGGTGAGCCCCCCGCCTCCTGCTGCTGTGGTGGTGGCTGGAGCAGCATTACAGGTGGGTGTGTCTCTCAGCTGTCTGTGGGGGGGCTGGCTCGGTTTGTAATCACCCCCCATTTTAGTGTTGATGTGAGATGCCGAAGCATTTGGCTCATGCAGTGATGGCTCGAACGCATCCCCTGTCCTGCATTAGCGCTCCGGAAATGCCAGCCAGAACCCGGTGCGCAAAAACCACGCATGCGAAGCCTGTGGGAAGGCCTTCCGAGATGTCTACCACTTGAACCGGCATCGACTGTCTCACTCAGACGAGAAGCCGTACTCCTGTCCCATCTGTCAGCAGCGCTTCAAGAGGAAGGACCGCATGAGCTACCACGTGCGCTCACACCAGGGAGGGGTGGAGAAGCCCTATGTCTGCCCCCACTGCGCCAAAGGCTTCTCACGGTGTGACACTGACTCGGCCACCACCCACATGCAGTTGCAGCCCAGGCTCCTTTATCATTTGTCAAGAAGTTGTAAAGCATCTGCATGTTCAGTAGCAGTGCAGCTTATCTTTGCATTGAGGGTGGTTGGGTGAGAAGATGGTGGGTCTTTTGTGCATCTAGCTCATCCACTCCTAGCTTTCTTGACATGTGACCTGTAGTGTGCTAAGAAAATGTTCTGTATTGTAGAAAGCGTATTAAGTGTGGTTTAAGATGAGTGTCGGGAAATCTGTTAGACAGTAACCCCAATGATTTCATCCCTTTTTTGAGTGAAAGCTGCGTTCTTTTAACAATGGTGTATGAATTCCCTCCCCAGGCCTGACCATCTCAACAGTCATGTTAGGCAAGTTCATTCTACAGAGAGACCTTTTAAGTGTGAGGTAATTACCTCTGTAACTAAAATGTTACATTCATCACACTGTATTCATTACACTAGACTGACATGCCGTTTTATATACAAATTGTTGATTAAACTATATGTATATTTATTATGGGTGTCATTCAATTTTTTTAGGAAACTTATACATAATAAGACACTCTGAGTGTATGATAAACAGCAATTTTATTATTAGGTCTTGCATTAATATTTGTTTCTATTTGCAGACATGCGAGTCCGCATTTGCCACGCGGGATCGGCTGCGCGCTCACATGATCCGGCATGAGGAGAAAGTGCCATGTCACATCTGTGGCAAGCTGCTGTCTGCAGCTTACATCAGCGATCACATGAGGGTCCACAACCAGTCACAGCACCACTCCTGTCACCTGTGCAATCGCAGTAAGCATCTTTCCCTCCTTTGTGCTATTTTATTTGGTCCAGGCTTTATCTCTGGTGCAGTTATCTATGGTTTAAGATGTATTGGTGCTCTTTACAGAAGAATGTGCCCTCTACAAACCTTACAGGCAGTTATAACTAACCGAAGCAAAGCTTTGCTGTCAAACTAGGTGCTTCAGACTTAACGGAGCAGACTTAGGTCCTGTGAATTGTAAGTGGATGATAAGCTCTGGAAAACGCATGTTTTCCAGACAAAGAAATATACACCAAATAATCATATATCACACATTTCATTCAATATCATAAACTTAATTCATGGTAATTAAATTATTTCTTATATATTTGTTTTGGCATTAAACTCATCTTAAGGTTAGTGTACTTTGTAAATATGTCAGATTTATGTGAAGTTTGTAATTTGACATCAAAGTATAGACATTGTAAAATGCAGTTT
>JAODJX010000097.1:32670332-32681594 GCA_026776945.1 Isichthys henryi | reverse complement strand
CGTTTTTGTCAGCCCCACCACGTATGTGGGAGTGGTGGTTTCGGAGTGTCCCGGCATAGCAGCCCCGGCCCACCGCTAGGGGGGGGCGGGGGGGGTGAAGTGATGCAGAGAGGAGAGCCAAAATGAGAAGCGGGGGTCACTAGAGCATGTCAGGGAGGGGGGGGGGGGTATCGTTTTCTTTCTCGTACTTCCGTGTTGCTGTATCTTGTCGCCTCATTGTGCAGTTACTGTTTGTACCATCTGTAAATGTCCTGCTGGCACGTGGAGTGCAGCCACCTGCTTTCGCTCATATTTGGCTATAGTACAGTCTGAGTTTCTAAAAGCGTTTCTGTCTTTAGTTTGTCGCCGTCTTTTGATCCTGATGCTCCCTTGGTTTTTGTGGAGGTTTTTAATGATGAGTTGTCAGTTTTGGGCAGTTCAGCCCCCCCCCCACCCCCCCCCAGCTATGTGGGAGGTAAAGGGTATCTGGGGGTTTATGAAATGTCGCTCAGTTGGTCGGGTTAATCACTCTGATGGCCGAAACCGCCGTTCCTTTGGACGATACAATAACGACAGTATTAGGATGTTGTTTGTCGAATGGGGCTTGTTCTCATAGGAGAGGTATTCATACACTTTTCTTGAGCAAAATAGGAATCTAGTTTATGGAGATTTCACAGCATAATTCCTTTTCGCTTGCAGCTAAAGAATTCAAGAAAAAAAAATTAACTATAATTCTAATACATTTTTATGTATTAAATTTTTGGTGACTAGAACATTAATAAAGTGTTTTACAGCTGTAACCTGGAACAATGCTTTGGCTAATCACACCTACCCAAAATATTAAATTTTACTGTATTTTTTGTGTTTGTGTTGATAATATACAATTCGTATATATAAATAATCCAAGAAGATCAGAAGTATAAGGTACCTAATTATATAGTTTGTTGAGTTGTATATGCCTTAATGTGTCATATATGACGTCATTATTGATATATTTGGTGGAACATGATTGGCCGATTCGGACGCACTCTGCCCAATCATCTTGCTGGAATAGACTGAAGTGCCTCTCCTTTAGGGACTTGTCCTCTGACAACAAATCTTAATGCCTTACTGTACATTACTGCATATACAATATTTTACTCTGAACAATTTTACATTGTAGTTACAGGTTGAGAAAAATAGCAAGATACATATATATTTATATTTGTATATTTCTTAGTATCATGCTTCTATGAACTTAGATTAAAAATGAACTGTTTAGTGTTTCTTATAATCGTAATTATGGATGTTATTTTGTCATTTTTACTATGTTTAATTAGTAAAGGTCTAAAACATTTGTGCATTACCCTTTGATGTTTGAGCATGACTGTGAAGTGTGACCTATACTGTTTGTCTGTTCAGAGACTTGTGCACCACTGGTTCTCCGCCTGTAATGCTGTTGTAAGATAATTCTCCCGTCACTGTACATACACATGAGTAGCATCAATAATAATGCCATTTACTTACACTAAACTGTGTGTCCTCTGTTTATTCATGCTGAATGGAGTGCTAGTTGGTGTCAGATTGTGTGTGTGTGTGTGTGTGTGTGAGAGAGAGAGTGATAGTTAATTCCTACAGGATCATATTCAATTTTGCTACTTCTTGTGTTGCAGTAGTACAGCGTGCGGGTTCCTGCTGTGGAATTTACATCGGGCAGCTGTAGTAGATCTAAACTTTGACGTACCTGTGTACAGTCGGTAAGGCAGCATCTGAATTCTAATTCTTTTTGATGCATCCTCAGTAATTAAGTCCATCGGTATCAGTGTATGTCAGTTCTGTCTTAGATTACATACTCGACACTTCACCGAATTTCTTCTCTTTTATTTCGCCTGGCTTTTTATGTTAATTTATTATGAATAATGAATTTTAGTGTGTAATGTATCTAAATAAAATCCCAGCACTCTACAGGTTTGAAAATGTATGTTTTTTTTTTCTTTCATACTGGCATTTTTACTTGCAAGCAGACGATTTAGGTTTTAGGTTTTTAAGTTCTCAAAATCTCAATAAATCCCCTGGAACCAGTTCCTGACCTGTCTGGTGACAGGTGTGAATTATTTCACAAAGCATAAGGAGGTAAGTTTTAGACCAGCGGTCACCAATTCCTAGGTGTATCAAGAATATCAACCCTTCTGTATAGTATGTATACTGCTATTAATATTATTGTTTTTGTGAATAATATTAAACTAAATTCTGGGCCCCCTCGCTCAATTTTATGTAAATTTGACGGATTTATGCGCCCCTGTAAGGTGGTAGCTCCCCCGAACGTGTCAAGGTATCCTTTTCCCTACCGAATCTGTCCACGGCAAGGCTCGAGCTGATAGTAGTGAGAGTACAATTTCCCTGCAGTCCTGCATGCACAGTATGCCCACATTGAGGATAAGTCAAAAATGCATGGCCAGTATCTCACATCTGCTGGGAGCGCACTTCCTGTCGATGGATGTCCCGGCCTTTTCCTCATCTGTGTTAAAATCTGGCGAATGCACCTTGTTAAAGATCTAAGTCAGGTCCAGCCATTCAGTTCGCAGCGAGCGATACAATACAATGTCTGATAGGCATGTGTGCTGGGTTGGATCAAACAGGGGAAAAGTGCCTCTGAGGGGCAACTGTTTTTTTTTTCTTTCTCTTTGCTTTTTGTTTAAAAATGTTTTCCAGTTTGTAGCGTGATTTTGTTGCCAAGTGAACTGTTACGCGAATCGCTGATTTTCTGCATGATTTCTGGCTCCGCTATAGGTAAATGCACTAATAATATGTCGCCTAATTAGTCGACCTGCACTAATTGTACGTAATAGATCCGTAACTCCCACGCATCCCTTTTTCTTTCCCTGTTAAATCATAAACTCCATTTCGTACTAAAGCTCAACACTTTACCTAATTTCTTCTTTTATTTTGTCTGATTGTGAAATTATGGGAAATACACGATCATGCCGTGATAGGAGTCGTCCGCTTGGTGGCATAGAAATATCAGTTTACTGCTTAACGGTGATTAGAAGTCAACATATTGCACCGATTTAATCCAAGGTTTAAGGAATCTGGTTATTAAAGGTATAGGTCAAAATAAGAGTTTTACTCACACGCTAAATGTCAAAAATGCTAAATTAAGTATTAACGTGATCATCGCCTCACCGATTTAGCTGCCTGAGCGGAGCACTGGCAGGTGCATCCACTGTATGTACGATTTCTAAGGCGTTTCCCTGTTTTACTGGACGGACCACAAATATACAATTTTAAACTAATATTATGACGAAATTCTTCAGTTAAGATTGCCATGCAAGACAAGTAAATTAATGACCTTTAATTATTTTGCCATCAAATCACAGCGCCTGAGAAAGTCTGTGTTCATTGTTCATATGGGTTGTTCCCTTGCGCTTGTTTTCCCGGAGTCCCCCCCCCAAGTCCCCTCCCACCCCCGAGGGGCTCACGCCTTTCCCGCATCACGGCGGCTCCCTTACACCTACATCACGTTTTAATCGGGATGCGATCGCTGTACTAAACAACTCCGGGATCGAAGGAGGCTGCATATGCATTTACGGATTTTATCAAATAAGTTGCATACTTTATTGTTGTATTTCACGGTTAGTACGGGCAACTGGTTTTCGAGGGAGATATTAATGTTACCGTTACTGATGTGGATATTTTGAAGTGCAAATGCATATCGTTATTCGACATATGGACGTTGGGTCGTTTTGTCTATTGGTATAACTTCATTAAGGTGGGTTGTGATCGATTTTTATTCAAATGTACACTTTTCATCAATTTAATATTTGCATGTGGGACTGAAAATGGATAGTATATATCTGTTTTCCCTGCAGAAATAAAATGTATGCTACTGTATTTCAGCTGTACTTATACTACATGTAACTGGGTGGCGTGCCCGTCTATAGCTCAATTGTTGGGATAAATTAGGGAATATTGTACTATGATGTACTATGAAATTATATTTTCACTTTTACGTGTTTGCGAATTAAATCATTCCTTTTAGCGAAATTGATCGACCATATACCTTGAGAATCCTAAACATTTCTCAAGGCACCCCCCCCCCTCCCCCGGCTTTGTTACAGCTCCCATATGCTTCCCTGCCCAGTGCAGCATTTCTTTTTATTTATTTGTTTATTTATGCTTTGTAGTCCAGTACAGTGACACCATATTGGAAATACAGGTAACATACAGAGGAATAGTCACATTCACTATTTAACGTGGTTTAAATCCTGACTTAGAGCTGTCTGTTAAAACGTACTGGTCTGATATCTGGTGCTACTATAGCTTGAATTTGTGTGTGTCTGTGTGTGTTACTGTAATGAAATTGCATTGTTTGTGAAGACTGTAGTAATACAGTAAAACGTTTTATTTTTCTGTTTCCTGTTTATCTATCTTGTGCTATAGAGGTATCAGGAATAATAGCAGAGAGCGAAAGAAAACATTTTGATTGCATAATGGCTTTGAACAATGACACCACAAAGCCCATCCCTGATCCTACCATTGTGTTAGCTGATCCTGGAGAAGAACCGGTGGAAGCTGACCATGCACCTGACTCTCAGCAAGCTTCTAGTGTGGATCCAGCCACCCCTCAGTTGGTGCCAGGGGAACAACAAACTCTCCTGCCCTCAGAGTCCGCTCCCTGCCCCAGCCCTGCCTCCCCGGCCACTGACTCTGCACCTTGTGTGGAGGTGCGATCTGAAGAGGAAGTGGTCCTGATTGATGAAAAGAGAATGGAGAATGGTAAAGATGGTTTAGATATGATTTTGGTTTGTTCGTTTAACAGAAAGGCATCCCAGAGCAGATAACAGGTCAGGATGATGTGTGTAACTCCTACGGTTCATACTTCATGTCTCAGGTGCCTCCCCTGTACTTCCTAATAAACCATTATGAAGAAGTTGAGAAAACATCAGGAAATAGGGAATATTCTACACCAACAGGCTTTGATATTTCCTGATTTTCTTCTTTCCTTTTTTTCTTAACTTTACATTGTTTTTTTTAAAAAAAAGGGGGGGGAAATGTGTACCTTTGCTTGTTACTGGGGCTGTACCCTTGTAATTGTAAATTTTAAGGTACAGAAATGGACTCTGAGGAACATCTCAAAGGTACAAACAGCATTAATGTACCAACAATGGTACAGAAATGTTCCTCCATTTTCTGTACCTTTCTGTACAATTACCTACAGCTAAGGGTACAGTTGGCAGAGGCATGAGGGTACAGCAAAGGTACACGTTTACCTTTTTCCTGAGTATGGATATCAACAGGTGTAGTAACCATCTGTCCAGGCCTGATAGAAAATTCATCATAATTGTGCATTAATACAGCTGTCATCTATATTTGTTTAGAACCAGAATATATTACATGTTGTATTTACAGCACATATGCATTTAATATGTTGATAATTTGTACTAATGAATATTGTGACAAGGTCATATGATTTATCCAAACATAGACCTGTTTTGAGTCACCATGTGACTATTGCAGTATATATCCCCCCCCCAGGTCCTTCCCAGTCAAACTCCGACCGACGCTGATTTTCTTCCTTTAGCCTATTGATGTGTAAGAGTTTATTTGGGCAAGGGAGCAACAGCAAGCTGACCTGGTGCCATCCTTCTGCTCACCTTTTTCAGGGAATAGCGTTTGCCCTGTGCCTGCTGACAGCACTCCCCCCTCTTCTCTGTCCTCCCCACCTCGACACCCGCATGGTAAATCGCACACCCACTCTCAGAATGGCAGGGCTAGGCTAGGCAGCCGCTCGGGATCGCTGGGTCATGTGACAGCATCGCCACGGCCGTCGCTGTCTCGCCACCCCAGCATCGTGACGAATGGCACGGGAGACGGGTCCAAACCCAAGGATTATCTAATACTGGCCATCCTGGCTTGCTTCTGCCCTGTTTGGCCTATCAACATAGTGGGATTTGTTTACTCTGTGATGGTAAGTAGATGCTATACTATATGTGTGCTTTTTGGGGTGTGTATGTGTGTCTTTGCTCAAAATGAGCTCCTCTTCTTCTCTCAGTCCAGGAATAGTCTACAGGAGGGCAACGTAGATGGTGCTCGACGTCTGGGCCGGGTGGCCAAGTTACTGTCTATAGTCTCCCTGGTGGGAGGGGTCCTTATCATTGCTGCCTTCATCATCAACTGGGGCAGTGAGTGTCTATTCAATTTGCCTTTCTCATGGTGTATTTGACTGAAAGGTATCTGCTGTGCATGAAGGAACTTAGGCGTTTTAAGTATTTGCCTACTAATACAGTTGTTTATCTTTTGCAGTTATTCTAAAATCCTAAGTAGTGCTTCCGCACAGACCAAGCTGAACATCAGCCAACACATTTGGATTATTTTTCATCAATCAAATCGAAGCATCTACCTTCTACCAACACTATGCTATTGGCTGTACTTTCTTCTCTCAATGACGAGCTATGGAGAGTAAAACAACCTATACCTCAATTCTGTCAACCTTATATAGCTTAACTGCTTCTGAGAAACTACACCACACCAAAATTAATTGGAGTCAACTTTATATTTCAAATTGAGGGACTGCAGTTGACTAAATGAGTTACACCAAAAATATCTTGCATGTTTCCAGGACTCTTGATACCATTGGTGATATGGTGAACATTAAAAAATTCATAGGAAAAGGTCTGACATAGATGTTCTTTCACAACCTTAATTTACCATCTTCGATGTATGTGAAGACTATCTGTGACCCTGTGCAAATGTACTGTACTTAAGATCTTCAAGAACATTGTGCCAAAATCACTGGGGACCATAAGAAGAAATCGTTGTTAAGAATGTAGTATCTAGTACAAGAAAAGGAGAATGAAGAATATTTAATCTGATTTTTAACATACCTAATACTATTTCAAAATTTTGCCATGAAATTAAAAAATACTCTTCAATTAAACCTATTTTAGCCATTTTAACTGTAGCATATCAATCTAATATTAAGATTAATTTGTAACAAAGGCCAACGTTGAAATCATTAGGAATGATTTCATTTTGAATTTTGGAGTTTTGTGAAACAAGACTATGAATGTAGATTCCCAATTTATTGTAAAAAAGAGAGACAAACCACTCGGTGAATACTGATGATTTTTCATGACTATCTACCCTTTTGATTGAATTTGAAATATCAGGAAATGCAAGTAGAAATGTTTTACATACACAGAATAGAGCAGTTAGGAATAGCACTGGTGATGGACAAGAGATGGGAAAAATAAGGGAAAAGAGCTAAAAATTAAACAAGTGCAAAGAAGAACATGAAGGAGGAGACTGAAGAGGATGTTTCATGAACAAACTTTTGGATCATGGATTTACACTAAGGTTGCTTTTCTATGCTGGACAATCCGAAAACCAGGTAAATCCTTTCAGACTGTAACAAAGTCATGACAGCTACTAATTTTTAATTTCTCTTTGAAATTTTACTAATTTATCTTTACTTGGCCGTTGGAGTTTGCTTACTAAACTCTATCGATGAGTGCATTACCAAGATAAATTAGTATGTTATTATTTGAATTAGCTAGAATGTGTGAAGGATGCAAGTGTATGAATTCACATTTAGCTTTTAGACGGCGAATGCTTCACGACAAATAGAGGGTTTATTAGAAATGTTCGGTATCTGCGTGTTGTATTAGGCAGGCAGTAGAACTGTTTAAGGTAAAATAATAAAAAAATTTTTTTTTGCTGAACATTAAGAACATTAGCGACTTTCCCGGCAGTTTCCGTATGTGACACTTTGGAAATTTAGTTTTGATGTGTTGTACCTTGCAGTAAGATGGTGTCTTGAGATTATCGTGAGATAATCATAGAATGTAAAACTGTACTCAGAAATGGTCAATTCCCTTTTGTGACTTAAATACATGTAAGACATTTTTAGACTGACATTTAATTTATCTCTATAAACTCAAATTGTATGGCCCTCTGATTTTTGCAGGAAATGCATTGAAGGGACAAAATATTATTTTTTGGTACTTGTGGACAGTTTGTAGAAATGTTGGTTACAAAATATTTATTTGGATAAACAGACACAGCATACATGGAAACATCATATATTGAATAAATGGTTATGGAAAATAGATGGATGGGCATACACATGCAAACAGGATAGTATTATGCAGAATGTCTAGATCACAGGTGTACATTATGTGTAGCATAATGAGTGAGTGTCCTTCCTTACAACAATAGAATCCATCTGATATTCACTGTACATTCATTGCTTTATATAAAGGATTTTCCTGCATTAGTCCATGAGTAAACAGACCAAAAAGCTTTGAAAGTAAAATAAAGGAATTTTACATATAGCCACCTTGTCTAAAATAGAACTTTTGTATATGCTTCATGAGTTGAATAATACAATGATAAATGAAATTAGGCCGATTAGTATATTTTCTGTCATTTGTACTTTATCGCAGAGGGCATTTTCTGTAACGTGCGACAGGTTTGCCTTACATATGAACAAATCTTTGTATTTAACGACTTCTCCTGCATATTCTGCATCTTTAGGGAATATGTGAATTAAGATGAGGACAAATTGCAAAGCATTGGCCTTCTCAGTCCCACACAGATAAGAGTCCAAGCTGTTAGTATTACAGAAATAAACCAAGGCGTCCAGCTGTTTTCAGTGTAGCTACTTTTATTGGAGAAATGGTGAAGAACAACCTTATGTCAGATTAAAGCAATGTAATATGAGGATCTTTTTTGAGGATTTTAGAGACAAACACATTGAACCGATCAATATTAAACTTGAATGTTGAGTGAAGTTTAATTGCAGTTAGTAATTAGTATGCAATTCAGTAGCGCTAATTTGTGTGAGCACATCTGCTTCATTTGTGAAGATAAACTCATATATATTCATTCCAGTTGTGTTGCATATAACTAACTCATACCTTAGACTGGGGATTAGAGTGAAGCTGCATGAATTGAATCCGCTTTACTTGTGCTTCACTCCCTTCAGAGAAGGTGAGCACGTTGGCCCGAATGCAGAAGGTCGCTGTGCATTTATATTTACAAGAATTATTGGATTTTTTCATTAATTCCTCGGCACAATGGCTTGTCTTCACACCCTGACTCAATGAATGAAACTTCTGCATGGGTGTTTTTAAAGATTTTTTAAAAATTAGCCTTCTGCTAATTTTTTTTTGTTTTTTCAGTTTTAAGTTTTGTTTGTTTTTTCAGCGGTGCATCCATGTGTTTGAACTGCTTGTTCTATCTGATATAACACAGAAATATCTTCCTGTATGTATTTTGTGTATGATTATATAACATATATATTACTCTAAATCTGACTGTTAAACTTTCTGTGCTTTTAGGGAAATGTAAATGCCCATTATTATAACCGTCGTTCTTATGTTAATCCTTTTCGAATGACTATGCTGCATTCTTAAGATGTTATTACACAAATACTTGGTAATGATATCTGTAACTTAATTTTTATGTACTTTATGTACTTACTAAATACAACAATGCCTGTAATATAGACTGACCTCTGAAGCATGTTTACACTTTTACTACTGATGACTTTTGTAAATGTCTACAAAATGAAACCTTAATCCCACTGTGCCATGTTCCAAATGCCACCAGCACTCTCCCAAACCATTGTTGGCTGCTGTATTATATTTTTATATGTTCAGTCTGACATTTTCCTATTCTGCGTGTTTTTCAACACTTACGAAACACGGTTTTCTTCATGCTACTTATAGGTATATAATTCAATATCAAATGTACCACTATATAATGCTACTTCCTGGTAATATTGCTGATATTATTATACTCATGGTTATATTGTTGTCTATATATGGTTTTTGTATGAATTGCCTCTGCATGCCTTACTTTATGATGCATTTGCTTTAGTATCAAATATATTATCTAAATAAAACTGATTATTCAGATCTAGCGAATCTTATTTATGAAAACTCCCTGGGAGTGAATCCATGTTCCCAACTGGCTATTAGTATTTCCAATAATAACTGTATAATATCTCTATTTACACTCATTATTCTTGTGTTTACATGTTTCAAGAATTCTATGCACTATTGTCATGGCACAGCCATTGATTTTTGTAAATGAGACGATTCTTCATTGTTCCCAGAGCTCCATTTTATCCCTTCTGCGTGTCTGCGTTTGTGTCTTCTATCTCAGATGTTTCTGTTGCCAAGGAAACAGTTGGTAGGGACCACGAAGGCATGGAAACAGAAATGACTTCTTAGACAATGTTGGGGGAGGGGGGTGAACATTTAATTAGAATTTTTAAGCACATGAATTATGGAAACATTTTTTACAGTGAACCAGAAATTAATTACTGAAGAAAAGGATGAGTAAAGAGAGAGAAAGAGAGAAGGAGCAGGTGAAGCACAGCAGTCGGAAGTAGAGTGAGAAATGGCGCTACAGTGCTCCGAGTGGGTGGTGGGAGGAGGGCGGCCGGAGAAAGCGATGGGTGGTGGGAGGAGGGCGGCCGGAGCAAGCGATGGGTGGTGTTTGCATGTAGGATTCCGACACTTTGCCAGCTTGGACACTACAGCACTTCCATGAAGCAGACAGGGAAAAAGCCATTTTTCTGGATCCATATCCTAGACCAAAAAAGTGGAAATGCGGAAGATGGGATCTCTGTACTGCAGCATAAAAAAAAAATGTAATTTTAAGTTGACCAGAATCACAAAAGCACTTTTTTTGTGGTAAAAATGAATATGCGAATATGGTAAAGCTTTACTTTAGCATAGGTTACACAAATAAAGAAATCCTTTGTCTTTCAGTGCATCAGCACTAGATCATTATTAGAATTCAGAAATGGCTGTGCTCTAAATCGTGTCTGTTCAGAGAAAACGTTTAGCAAATTAAGAATACTGATGGTGATGGAAGAAGCATCTGGGATGGGTGCTGGGGGTGCTGGGATGCAGGGGGTGCTGGGGTATCCTTCCTTGACCTGCGGGTCTAATATCCCTTCAGCTGTATTCTCAAAATGTACGACTTTATTCTCAAGGTCTTGAATTTATTTTTGCTCACTTTATGACTTTTTTCTCGCAACTTTATGATAAAGTACCATAATACTTACTAATATTGCTATTAATACTAATATTATTAATTCCTACTACTGTTACTAATAATAAGTATTATTTATTACCTCAAAATATTCTATTCTTCAAGCATTACAACTCAATGTAGGGAGCAGAAATATAAAGTACAGGTATTTTATGGGTCTCACTGAAATAAAGGTAGCTGATCATGAAAAAGACCTTGGTGTGTATGTTGATGCTTCCATGTCCCATTCTCGCCAGT
>JAODJX010000097.1:32632258-32651771 GCA_026776945.1 Isichthys henryi | reverse complement strand
TTCGCGTCGGGCTGGTGTTTGATTACTGTTCTTATCCCCAGCCTTGTAACGGGCAATGAGCTGCAGCTGGGGGTGTCCGCCCGTGTGGGCGTGACACTTGCAATTTTGAAACCGATTGTCTTTGACATGAATAAGTATCAGTCTGTAATAGAAAAACAATCAGTCAGTGACAATGAAAAAGTAAGAACTGAGTATCATTCAGCACTGTGGAGCTCAGGAGCAGACTAACCCTGACACACTGACAATATATCTAAGCATTTTGGGTCTTATAGTTAAAATGATGGCAATAGTACTTTTCATTGCAGTTTCACTGGCTAATTCTTTGGTTGAATTGTTTGATTTTGAGACATGAGTTAATTATTTTTGGTTAGTTACAGGTTTTTGCAGCTATATAGTGTTGTGCTGTATGTATGAACTGAGAAATACTCTTATAGTCTCGAGAATATTAAGCATGTTTCATGGCAATCAAGAAAAACTGTAAGACCTATCAGGCATATTATTAACTACATTTGAAATAAGTGTTATCTACACAAAGAAGCTGTACTGATACTACATCGTTTCCCAACGTTTTTTTTTTCCTTTTTTCTTACAGGTACGGTGACTTGGAGGTTTGCCGGTTGCGCTGCATGAGATGGTTCCTATTGGCTGGAGATGCCTTGAGACAGGGCCAGTATCAGCAGGTGCTTGCAGGCTGTTGTTGACATCATCAGCCCCTGCCTAATGGCCCAGCGCAGATCCAGCTCTAGGAGATTATGCGCAGCAACTTCCTTCATCTTCATACATAAAACACCATTTTATGAAGTTATATTCCGGATTTTAATGATTTAACGGTCAAGTTTTGGCCTATGTAAGGTGTGTTTCTTAATGCTATTAACTTGTTTAGTGTGTCACTCTTCTATTAAATATCCTGAGGTGCAGTAATAACTGCAATATCGTGCAGCTATCTTCAAAAGTGTAAGTAATTGAGGGATCTTTGGTAAATGACATGCAGTTAAAGCTCTTTTTAGGGACATTTTTATAACCTGGTATTAGCCCTTTCACATCACTAGTCTCGCTCATAAAGGAATCCATCAACTGACATTTTTGAAGGCAGAATGGGAAGTGAGTGATTACTGCAATGACGACATTTTTTTCATGCTTATTGCGGTTGAAATTGCTCGACCACAAGCAATGAATGTTCTGGCTATGAAAAGACTTTGACCACTTCACTAACCGCAGCCGAGGGATCTGTGAGAGCTCCAGTTAATTCTGGAGAGCCAACAAATTAGAAACTGCTCAGTCACTTCAAACACTGATTGGTGAATCCCTCTCCATAACGCAATTTATTTGAATTCATTGCACTGTATTTATGTAGTGATATTGGGTTGTATGTCACACATAAAAATTATATATCAGTGTTTCTCAAACCAGTCCTCAGAGACCCCGGACAGTCCATGTTTTTGCAGCAAAACTGTGGATTGTCTGGCATGGAGCTGTGAAGGAGCAAAAACATGGACTGGCTGGGGGTCTCCGAGGACCAGTTTGAGAAACACTGTAACATATATATAATATATAAGGTGAGTGACACTGACATTGGCAAGACTGGTGTTGTCACAATGGTCTACAACTCATTGGATTCCCTGCAGTTTGCATACTAGCAACACATGAGTGGTAAAGACACCATCATCTTCCTGTTTCACCAGGCTTACACATATATGATGACTCAGGCGGCAGTGTAAGCGTCATGTTTTCCGGCTTGTGTTGCTTTTGATAGCATCTAACCTGCCTTAATTGGATATAAACTCAGGAAGATCAATGCTGATGAGCCAATGGAGACTTGGATAACAAACTACCTACTTGGAGATATTTGAGACTGTAGAACTGCATGTCAGGCACCAGGATGTACAACATAAGGGTACTTCAGGGGACTGTATTGTCACCTTTGCTGTTCACACCTAAAAGTCTGATTTCAGCTAGTACTCGGATACCAGTCACCTGCAGTAGTTTCTGACAGCAACCAGGATTCAGAGTACCGGGGTGTGGAAAGTAACTTTGCTGAATGGTGAGAGTTGAACCACTGCTCAAAGACAGAAGAACTGGTGGTGGATTTCAGGAAATGGAAGTTCCCAAGACACCAGTCTCCATCAAGGAAACTGGAGATACCTGGGAATGCAGCAAAGTGGGTTGGGCTAGAAACATAGGGGTGGTGTACAGAAGAAGCCAGAGCCAGCTGTACTTTCTAAGGAGGCATCGTGACAAGATGATTTCCCACTCAGGAGTGGCAAGTGTCATCTTCTACATTGTAGTGTGTTCGGGCAGCAGGGCAAAGACAGCAGCCACCACCTGGTTAAAAAAGCTTATCAGGAGGATCCCCGGTGAACGTGGCTGAGGAGATGATGCTATGCAAACTTGCTGGTATCCTGGAGAATGCTTCCCACCCTCTGCACTACGCCGTGAACAACTACCAGAACTCCCTCAGCAGGAGGCTTATATAACCAAGGAATTCCACTGAGTTCCACAGGAGATCCCTCCTCCCTCTGGCCATTAAACTGTGTAACTCCTCCCACTTTTGTGGGAGGGCAACCTCCACACCGGCCCACACTGAGCACTGGAGTCTCACTGCTTCCTTACACTTTTTGGACTGCGCTTTTAATAGTATGTAGTAATTGTATGCTTTATTCTTTTGCACATGTATAAGTTATTCTATATTTTTGCACATTTTATGGCACCTTGTTACACCCTTTCTTCATATGCAGACTCATTTTATATACCTCATCTTTGGATACGTTTTTTTTTCCTTCTATATACTTGGATTTTTCTAGTATTGCACTTCATTCGTATTTTAACTTTGTGTTTCGTTGCATTTCTTGTATTCTTTATATTTATTTTAAGCATCACGAGAGTTATGCCGTGGCATAACCTCAGGATAAAGAACGTTTGATCTTATTTAATCTCATTTTACTATCTTAACTCATATGTTATAGCATCTTATACGTTCTATGTATTGTATTTTCGTGCAACACAGCTGAACAATGATCGTTTGATGATGTATCAGATACTATACTGTTGTCAAAATGATAAATTATTCAATAGGAAAAAAATTCAGGTTAATGTTTTTCAAAAAACATTAAGCAAGGCAATGCCCAAAGCATAGTGTCATGTCCTGTGTACTCATTAAATAGCTTAGCTGTTCATTAACACAATGGAGTGGACTGCTGTTTCTACTTAATTACAGTGAAAAGTACATTAACTACCTCACTAGGGGAGTATAGTACATTATATACTCTCAAAATAGAGTTGCTAATGTACTTTTTCACTAGTTGCATACACATGTATATCAAACATAAATTTGTGATTTTATTGGTCCATTAAAAATGACTAGCAGAACAGCAATGCTTCAACAGAACAGCAGTGATTGAAATGTCACCACTAGGGGCTCCCATTAAACCGTTATAGACGTACATTTCACTACAGCAGCTCCCCCGTCTTGGAACACCGAGTCCCATTGGTACAAGGCCTGCATAATACTAATCAGAGTTTGACCAGTGGTAACATGCGATAACAGTAATTAATACATTAAGAATAACTGAGAGAAACAAACAGTGAGATATCAGTGATAGCAAGCCTATGTCATTTCTCATTCATTCGGTCTCCTTCAGTTGTGCCCTGTCAGTATGGGGCTGGCCAACCTCAGACATGGACCACAAACTATGGGCTGCTGCTCTTTTATGTTCCTGTGTTACCTGCAGCTTTTGTATTGCCTCTTCAGGGTCACTGAAGGACCTCTGTGAATGTCGAGCTGCATGGATCCTCACACCCCAGTGTGTCATTAATGATCTGAGGGGCCAGACTCTTTTTACAGGAGGTCATTTCTGACAAATTCATCCTGCTGTCAGCCAAGATGTACATGGCTTAAGGCAGTCTTGTCTCCTGCCCTTTTGTTTAGTTGTTCAAGGACCTCGTGGAACAGAGGGGAGGGACAGGCAGCACGGATGCATGGCCCCTTCCATGGAGCTTGCAGATTGGGACCGATTCCTTTGTCATGTAAATTCAATCCCCTGCTCCATGTTTTATCACATTTTGGCTTCACTTCTGGCCATATTGAGCACATCTGAGGTGCTCCTTTGCTACTTCGTGTGGCTCTCTGAGGCTTTGCTCTGTGCGGCATACGAGCTCAGAACCCCCCTTTTCATCCCATTTTAGCTCTGCTGCGTCTGACATCTGCTACTGTAGCTGATGAATCACTCTCCTTAACATCAATATATTTGGTGTGAACACAGTGCTTGAGCTCTGGGTACTGTGGTGTGCAGACACCAGCGATGTCATCCCAGTTTCATTGCTTCTGGTCTGTTTAGCATATCAGCATTCTGGGCATTGGCTCTGTGGTGCAATGAACAGTGAATTTGAGGCCATTCAAAGGTTGTGGGTTTCAATCCTACCACAGTGGTTTTCATTTATCATAAACATCACTCACTTGTAAAATTTCTGATGCAAATGTATACCAACACAAACTATGTTTCCATTGGCTTGATGCATAAATTCTTAGCGACAACAAAAACGTGCATCAAAAACGTTAGCGAAACTTCTTGCCTTCATTGCATTTCTGTAAGACTGACTTTTATTGATAAAAAGGGGGAAATCTGTGTCGCATAAGTTTCGATTTATGGCCAAAAAGAACTCCACGTTTCCATCCAGAGCTGCACATACATCAATATAACGTAAATGCATATGTTTGACTTATTTTGATATCCAAAAATCAAGGGTGACAGGACAAAGCGGAAAGGATACACAGGCAGTATATCCTTGTCCAACTTACAGACAACTCGAACATATGAACAAACTGCCTTAAAGCCTATTATATAAAAAACTGGGTTAAATACAATGGTGCCTAATAACGACTGTGACGTTTGTGAAAACATTGCGCAGATTCAGTGGTTCGTCGACTCAAAGTGCAGTACTGGACCGTATGTAATTACTGTAATATTATCACTGCATAATTATTATTATGCACTGTATTACTATTTTTACCTACAAATTTGACACGACAGATTTAGGGATCTCATTGACAACCTGGCAACTGTCTGTACAGGGAATTCATTTAGCTCAATTAAATTAGCTCAATTAGTTGAAACTGCACATGTTTATCATCTAAAGAAGATGCCACCGAAACAAAATAATTACATTTTAGAAGGATGTAGTAGTGAAGTACTTTGCACCAAACCACTGGCTCAAGCATTTTAGGATTTCCAGTTCTACATTTGAAATTCCAGAACATAGGACTTTTTATTGGGCCAGTAATAGGCAGCCACCAATCACCAGTTCCGACCTGAAAGCGCATTACAATTGCTCTATACAAAATGGCAAACTTCACTGAGTATAGAGTAGTTTCCACCATAGCGTTTTGCTAAATATCAAATGTTGACAAAGACTTTATCCATTAAAACTAAATGGAAAAAGTTTGTGCTGACATTTGGAAAATGTTTGTGTCAAACAATGTTTCCATCACCCACTTCTGTTATGGGGACGGTGTTCCTGTGATCGGAAGGTCACCAGTTCAAATCCCAGGGTTAGTAGAATGATTTCATCTCAGGGGCTCTTGAGCACGGCCCTTCAGCCCCAGCTGCCACAAATGTATGTTGCTTTGGATAAAAAAAACCTGCTAAACAAATAAAACGCAAATCTATTATTTGTAGAAGTATCTGGTTGAGCTACTCAGCCAATCAAAGCCATCTGCTGTGGTTCGGGTTTCGAAAACGTCATGAGTCTGGCAGACATGCTTCACTAAGGCACTTATGAAGTGTCAGCCCAGATGAGTTTGTGGTTCCAGAGATTATCCAAAATAAGCAATATAATTGTAGACTAATTACTTCTGTATTATTTGTACCCAGTGACCTGGCACTGGACATCAATCCAGCTGGTGAATTGGTCTAAATTAGAGACAGTCTAGAGAGGCTCCAGGTTGGTAACACTGTAATCTTGCTCTCACCAATTCAGAGACCTTTTGTGCAGTGCTGTGCTGACACTCTTGTATAAATAGGTTGCTTTAAACCCATGCTACACTAATGATAATTTTGCTTTCGGCTTCAAATGAGTCCATTGTTGCCATTATTCACAGTATGAACAGCTGTATGCATGCTATGTCTGACCCGCCCTTACCAGTCTGATAGCAATCGTCGTTCTCACAGTCCTCTGCGCCTTGACATGACATTGCATCAGTGTTCGTATTTCTATTTCTGTCTATTTCTGGCTCTGTGTTCGATTTCTAAATTGGCTTATCTTCTCAAGCCAATGGGCTGACCCTCTGGGTGCTTGAACTTGACCAGCCACGTCAAGCTGTTGTGATCTGTGTGCAGAAGGAATCTTCTCCTAAGGAGGTAAAGGGAAAAAATTACCAGTAAATATAAGTGCAGAGAACAGCACACATCTTGTGATTTAATATCTGTCTTGGGTCAGTGTAAGACAGCAAATCTTCCCTCCATTAGTGTCAAAAGAGTGTGACTGCAATGCAGTGACTGCAGGAATCCATTTTTATACTACTGTGCTAAATTGCACAAAAGCATTCTGCTGTTCTTTAACTCACTGAAATTTAGCACCATTCTTAAAGAGACTGGCCAGCTCTGCAATGAAGGTAGAAATAGTTGCATTGTCCCAGGAAGGCTTGAAATTCGTGTATGTGTCATGCCCCACTCATCCGATCCTCCCGTGTGCCACGCCCCCTCATCTACCCCATGTGGATTCCCCATGTGCCACGCCCCCTCATCTACCCCATGTGGATTCCCCGTGTGCCACACCCCCTCATCTACCCCATGTGGATTCCCCGTGTGCCACGCCCCCTCATCTACTTCGTGTGGATTCTCCATGTTCACCAGCTGTTTCCTGTTGCTGTCATTCGTTCATTGTATTTAGTCCGCATTTCAATTTGTTTCCCCAGTCCGGTCATTAACGTCATGGTGTTGTTCTGCCTATTAAACCCCGTGTTCCCCGATCACTCGAGTCCTGTCCTTGCTCCCCTGGTCTCGGCTCGGCAGATCGTGACAGTATGTTAGTGGGAGACTGTCATTATTCCGCATCCTTCTTGACTCAGAGTTGGAACATAAGTCATCTCCTTTATCAAAATGAACCGAGAATGGGACTTTCTATTTAACTTTAAATTTTAGTCCATAGCTGTTGTTTTTCAAAGATATTAACAGGTTTTCTTCAGTCCTTCTGTCAAAATAGTGACAACATCAAGGTATTTTACTAATGTTTCTCATTGAAGCCATCACTGAAAGAGCTCTATAACCCAAAGAAATATGCTTGTCATTTTTCAGAAGCTAAACGGCATTATTGTGTACTCATAAAGGCCATATCTGGTAATGCAGGTTATCGTCTCATGTTGCTAAGCACCACTATATATTAGACCGCACACTAAAAATCAGAACTGAGAAGATATTGGCACCACCAATCTTCAATCCTCAATCTTGGGTAGACGGGTGGCTTAGATCTGTACTGTCTTTATAGCTTGAAGGGGCTGTGGTAAATCTGCATACTCTCCCAACCTGTGGCAAAGTTCCTCACTGGATCAGTATATGACAAACTAAGTAGTGCAGGAAGAGTTTCAATTAATATTCGGTTAATTAATAAACAAGCTCCCTTATTCAGTGCAGCTTAATTATGAGAGAAGTTGTATATTCTGAGAGGTATTCCATAGTTGTGACATATCTTGCCCTGGTTTATCTTCAGGAAACTCTGCCACTGGCATGTATGGCGATACTAGCAGCTGTGAAGGAGTGAATCATGGTTCAGAGCAGCAGAAACTTCTGCAGCTGCAGCAGATTCAGCATAAACCAATCACCTGTCACATGGGCAGGACTTCAGACTCATTGAGAAACTGATAATGGCATGTCAAGCTCTATAGCTAAGTTCCTGAGCTCCCACTTGCTTATTGGCCCCTGATCATCAGCATGGACCTCATAAGTCATTTATGACCTCACATAACTCATATGTACCTCTGCCAATTCAAGCTTCCAGTACATAAAGGTTGGGGTGGGGTCATGCTGGCCAAAATGTTGTGGGTGTTTTGCAATACCAAGAATATCATACTGATTGTCTTTGGAAAAACGGTCTTGCTAAATTACCTCCCAAGAATGAACCTGTGGCGCATTTGGCGAGGATGCCACTTATGTGGAACATGTGTTTGCTAATGGAAGATGACATAAAATATGTACATGAGAGCACAAGTAAGGTCAAGTATTGAGAAACACCCTGAGTCTAATGTTTCCTAAGTAGTGTAATCCTCCCTAATATATTCAGGCAGTGAACAGACAACGCTTTGCAACATCCCAGAGACATTCATGGTATTTATCCACCCTTCCGCCTTCATTTCTTCCATATTCTTTCCATTCACTTTAATGGTAACAGAAAGGTCTGTACATCCTCTTTTATATTGATAGAGACCATCTTTGTGCTGGAGTCTTTGTGCGCACTGGAGTGTCTTGGTCACTGTAGCTGCTTATTAAGCTCAGGAAGTGAAGAAACGCTGCCCAGTGTCTCTGTGTCTGACATCTGGCCCAGTGCTGGATGCTGGCCTGATGGGGTTTGCACTGCATTCTCTTTGCTGGATGACCTTCAGTACTGCAGCAAATGGACCCTCAGCCATTGCACTTAGGATTTCCACTAGGGATGGAATAGGGAAGATCGGAAGAGTTGGCTGTGTATCACTCTGGTGGTCCATACTGGGAGCTTCCAGCTGTGTCACTCCCAAAGGGAGCCCTTTGGCTTAACAAGTTGTGCATCAGGGCAGTGGGGGTCTATGTGGGAGTCCTGCTAGATGCACTGAGGTGTTGCACTAATGGAGAGCGAATTCATGGTAATGTTTCGCTAAACTCTGCAAATTTCCCCTTATTTAATCTTCGGCAGCCACTTTTTAAATGCTCTCCATGAGAAAATTTCCCCTTATTTAATCTTATGTTTAGCTCAGTGAAGTGGTAGCTTTTCAGTCGCTCCTTCTCTTTATCTTCTCATTACGAAGTTCATCCTCCGTTGTTATTTACTGTTTTCATTGGGTTTTTTTCGGTTATGCTTCTCTAGTGCTTCATAGTGCAGCTAATTGGCATATGCTGCTACAATGTACCAATTTTGCAGGCAGCTCCTCAAACCCTGCTACCCTGGGCCAGGAATCCAGTTTAATTAATGTACTTCTCATGTGTTTCAATGTGCTTGCTAATGGCTACTCTTTCAGCTAGATCCGTCAGCACCAGAAAAAGTTCTGATTAAAGCTCACTTATCTATAACGACTCCAGTGTCTTAGTTTCAATTACTCCTGATTATTTTAATTATTTCATGACACTCAGTCCCACTTCTGACATAATTGTTATGTCCTGTGCACTCATGAAATGAGTAACTCACAGATGATGTGGCTATGTGCAGGAATGTTGCAGTTGAATAATTTACTAATAAATAAATGGAAAATCTTACAGTGACCACACAACATAAGTTACACCGAACCCTTTACTGAGAACAATGTAGCAGTATTACACTGTTGTTTCTCCTTAGTTCCAATGAAATGGTGCATTAGCCACCTCACCAGTGCCATACAGTAGACGGTGCCTTTTTGGGTTCAAATCTATCTTAACAAATATATACTACACAGATCTCCCTGAGACATAGGGCACCATACAGGGGGAGATAGTTACTGAGTGACAGGGGCCCTGAATAATCTGGACCATAGTTGGATTAGTCTGGGTTGCAGGTCCAATATGATATGCTACCATTGCCCCCAAAATCTCTATTCTCCCATTGGCCAAGCTGTTATGTCTGCGACATCCTATGACAGTGATTGCCAGATTTCCTTTTAGGAAGCGGGTTGGATATATCACCTGGAAAAGGGTACAGGGCAAAGTGTTCTTGTCATTTGATATCATCACTTATTATCATGATCTAAACACTTCCATAAAACAAAGTTGTCTTTATTAATCGCATATTTGTAACATCATTAATAGATTTCTTGGCTTGTTCTCTTCTGCAAGCCACCCTGTTACTTAAATAGTCACTCCGTTGTTATTGGGCATCGTGGCTCTTTTGCTCTTTGATTTCCTTGACCATCCGTGCTTCATCCCTACACTTCAGTATGTTTTCTCTCCACATTATTCATCTCTGTGAACTGCTGTGTTCTCCTTTCATTGGCTTTAGCTCCCATTGTACCCTGCAATTTAGCATCCAGAATGACTGTGCAGCCAGCTGCTCCAGTAGGTAGGGTCTAATGAAACATAGAGGGACTCTCTACTAACTCCGTATGTAAAGGACATCTGTCTGCATTTGATTGTATTATATTATAAAACTGTTACATCATCATTGATCTATAATGCATTATACAAGGCATTCTTGCCTCTGATAATTTATAGAAACATAGTGAATGTGTTTTGAATTTTAATTTTTAAAAGATGATGCTGATATCATGAGTGGGAAAGGGTGATTAAATATGATATTGATTAATGTGTTTACCAGATAACATCTATAAAGTACAGCACAGTCAGTATACAGAATACATTAAGTTCTCTCTCTCTCTCTCTCTCTCTCTCTCTCGCTCTCTCTCTAATGCTAACTATGACAACCTTAATCCCTACCCAGCCCTAACCCTAACCATGAGTAACCAAACTAAATACGTGACCATAAGCATTTTTTTTATTGCAGTCACAGATCTTTGTGGGAACCTGGAAAATTGTCCCCACAATGTCAAAATAACAGGAAATTTGTAATATAAACCTATTCCACACACACACACACACACACACACTCATCACTTTACCTTTAGTTTCAAAGGAAAATATTGAAAACATTTCTGCAATATATGCCTCCCCTTTAACTGTTGATTACAAAATATAAACCCTTTACAGAACTACAAATCTAGCACTTAGTCATGGATGGGATTAGACAGGATTTGTCCCTGAATCTGACTAAAATACAGTCAATTGAGGACCTTGTGCATCTGAGAAAAAATAATACTGGGAAAGTGACATAATGTGTAGAAGTAAACAGATTTACCAAATGTGCAATTACATAACTGGTGGCACAGGGGCTCAGTGGGCTGTACTGGCCTCAGCCCAGTTTGACTCCAGGCCGTGGTTCTCTGCCTCTGTGGAGTTCTCTGAATTCCAAAAAACATGTGTTTAGAAGAAACTGTCTCCCATCCAGGCAGTTTTCCCTGCCTTTCCTACAATAGCATTCAGGCTTTCTGTGGCCCTGTACTGAAAAATCAGCAATGCAAATTTTGTAAATGCAGATAATTTTTTTATTATTATTTTAGCAGACACCTGCTGAGGGGCCAAATGGTGAAATCACTCTACTAACCACTGGATTTGAACCTGTGACTTTCTGATTACAGCCACACATACACCTCTCCTGTATTGTCCATGCTAAGTATGTGTGCCTGTTTATGCCTGACTACAGCCTTATTGGCTCTCAGCCAGTATTGCACAATCCATAAGAGTTGCAGCGTCTGGGTCTGGTGAGGCAGTGCAATATACTGTACTTCCCCTGGTGTAGGGCTTCTATCTTCGAAGTACAGTATGGTCATTTATGGCCTCTCTCTTCAGAAGCTCATTGTATGCAGGGCTTCCCCAGTCAGAAAAGGAGTGAGTATTTTGATTCATCCCTCAGGACTCCAGTGCTCCCTTTTTGCCATGACATCAAATATGTGGTTGTTTGCTTTTGCATCACTGTCCGTCGTGAGCTTCATGAGAAGCCCATGAACGCTGCAATGCTCACCTGCCAAGGAGATTGGGCTGTCTGTTGCTTCATCACTCCCTCTGTGAATGTGGCCATGTGCTGCGCCACAGAAGCCGTCTGTTGTGCCAGCAATCTGGGCCGGTCTTCCATCGCAACATGGAGGGGTCCCCATGATGCAGACAGCGCGGCTGCTCCAATTGATACGGCTGGCTTGTGAACCGTTGCTTATACCCACATTCTCCAGGAGCATGGTGGGGTGCGACTGCAAATGCAGACTGACGTGTGCAAGCACACGCCTTAGAGAGGCAGTTTTTATCAAATAAAACTCGGATGACTAAAGGTGTAGGGGTTAATCGGAGAGAAAGTCTGCAGGGACTAAGGTGAAGTGACTCGGCATGGAGATCCCGGGTTCGCTGGAGATTTGAGAATTTGGGAATCCTCAATCTATGCCAGATTTGTCCAAAATGAGAGGAGTGGGAGAAGTAAATGGTCACAAAAAAAAGATAACAAACAGGCTGAAAGAGAAATTGGAATTTTAAAAAGGCATTCATTCATAGAAAGGTCAGGTCCAAGATTACAGCTGGTGACTCAGCCCCCTGGTACCACTGAGAGAGTTGTTTCAAAAGGAGCACAAATGCTGGGAAAGTGGTGGCAGCTGCCATGATCAGTCGTCTCCAGCTGTGTGTAGCTGTGGGTGTGGCTTTGCGGCTGTGTGCTAGCATAGGGTCTCAGCATGGATGTGGGTGTGGCTTTGTGGCTGTTTGCTGGCATATGCTCTCAGCACGGATGTCGGTGTGGCTTTTCAGCTGTGTGCTGGCATAGGGTCTCAGCACGGATGTGGGTGTGGCTTTGCGGCTGTGTGCTGGCATAGGGTCTCAGCAATGATGTGGGCGTGGCCTTGCAGCTGTGTGCTGGCATATGCTCTCAGCATGGATGTCGGTGTGGCTTTGCAGCTGTGTGCTGGCATAGGGTCTCAGCACTGATGTGGGTGTAGCTTTGCAGTTGTGTGCTGGCATAGGCTCTCAGCACTGATGTGGATGTGGCTTTACGGCTGTGTGCTGGCATAAGCTCTCAGCACGGATGTGGGTGTGGCTTTGCGGCTGTGTGCTGGCATAGGCTCTCAGCATGGATGGCCACTGGCTGGGTGCTTAGAGCTTAGCCACCTGTCCCTCGGTAGTTGTGGAACTAGTGGCATTGTTGTGATGGTATATTTAACAATGCACTCATACAATTCTAAGGCGTATTAGATATTATAGTGTACAGGCAGTGTTTTTATTTGGGAACAGAAATTCATAAATGATGATATCCACTGACATTCCATCAGTGTTCTGTTCCATTAGGCTTCTACTACATACATATACTGACATGAAGCCACAATTTTTTTGTTTTGCTGAATATTTGTACAAACTCTTTTTTCGTTGTCTAGTTCTGGAATTCACCCACTTTGGGCTGCATGGCCATGAGTTTAGCTTTAATGTTTTTCACTCTGTCACTGTCATCTGCGAAGTAATGAGTCATACTAATATCCTCAAACTCCAACAACTTTGAAGAAAACAGAAAGAAAGAAATTACATCTGAAGATAGTCCTGCATTGCAGTAAGAATTTGTTTATATCATTGTCTTCCAAGATGACACGTAAATTACTTTTTCATATTTTATATTAAACTGACTTTTATCTTTTGCCTTGATTACAGTGCATTAAAACATGTAAATAATTCATTGTCTCCTTCTGAAGCGGTCTGCAAATCATCTTAACAGCTCCACTTTTAAATAACTAATAAATCAGTGATTATAATACATGTCCACAATGCTGATATTTCATTTGTGACACAAGCACCCTATTAGTCCATCTGAGAAACATCTTCCTTTGCCATCAGCATGCTGACCTGCCTAGAATCCAAAGACCCACACATTACTGAAGAAAATGTCAGAAACTGTCTTCCATATCACTGTCTGGTACAATTATATCGAAGAATGAAACTACCATTCTCACATCATCCATCACGACGGACTCGCCTGTCACTCTTGATGACCAAGGAGAATTACAAATTGGTCCAGGTTGACAACCCCCATGGTTAATTTTGGTGGCTTGTTTCACTTCTGAGTTCCATGATTTTGAGGTTGAATGAGAACAGAGAGATGGTTTGTTCATGAACAAAAGAGGTTCAGATGCTGAATCTGGTTCAGCTCATATAAGACAGTCCAGCCCTGATGAGCATCAACAAATATGGTCTTATATTTGCTTTAGTACAATGTCTCTCTGAAATGGCAAGGTCTGCTGGTCTAATATCTAGCATTCTTCAGTTTTATTAAAACGTGTAATATATGCATCATTTTCCTGGGTTCAGGCAGTATTTGTTTTCTTCCAAACCTTTGGGTAACTCTTGGGTAACTCTTTACTCGAGGGGGCTCAAATAATGTAGCAATACAACCTTATGTAATGTATTGATTAACCTGAAACTACGTGTTAGTTACATACCGATCCCATGTTCGTCCATCATTAATCAATCATAACTTTATGTATTTCATGCAGTTACTGTATTTGTATGAATGCATTTGTACTTGAGTAGTGGTAGAGTTACTAAAGTTACTTGTGCCCCCAAAAGTAAAGTGCTACCCAAAAATGTAGATCACATTCATATGAGTCTGCACATAGAAAATCAATAAATCCTACATATGATTCTCAGTAGGACCATCTAAGGAAACGTGCAAACGTTGTGAGGGTAGAGAGCACTTATGTTATAGTCTGGGCTTACCAATGCTTTGTCTCCATTGTTTTTGTGTGATGCTTGACACCAAAGGCTGAATGAAGTGGGGTCCCCATGAATGTTCATGTATGTCCTTCTGTGCTTGCTTAGTACAGTAGAACCTCTTAACTCAACCAACTCAGACATCCAACGGGTCTGTTGAATTTCTTTCGTCTTGCACCTCAACTGAAATCTTGGAACTCAACCCAACCTGCTAAAACTTGTACGGATTGAAACACGTCTCTGATGGGTTAAAACGAAGGCAAACAGAAATACTGGGATGCTGATGCCTATGAATCGCTGTCAGTCTCACGGTGCCTCTCCACTGAGTTCGTGTTCCTGTGTTTGGTGTGAATTTTTTGTGCTTTATTTACAGGACATTTAGTGATACAGGAATCATGGCCCCTAAGAAAGTGAGAAGTGATAACAGGAAACCAAAGAGGAAAGTAGTGAGAGTAACTGTAGAACTTAAAAAGGAAATTATAGCGAGACTTGAAGGTCGTGCACATGTGTCTGCTCTCGCTT
This sequence comes from Isichthys henryi, assembly GCA_026776945.1. Classification (NCBI taxonomy): domain Eukaryota; kingdom Metazoa; phylum Chordata; class Actinopteri; order Osteoglossiformes; family Mormyridae; genus Isichthys; species Isichthys henryi. The sequence goes on along the minus strand of JAODJX010000097.1, from coordinate 32,636,814 downwards.
CCGAGTGTGGGATTGTCATTCATTTCATGTTTATTGCTTTTGTATGTGTGCTTTTTCATGTGTGTATTAGTTTTATATTAATTATTAATGCTTCTTATCATTAGTTAAGTAGATAAGTTTAAATAGGCAATCGTTGTGGGACTGGAACGGGTTAAATTAATTTACATTATTTCTTATGGGGAAATTTGACTTGGACCTCGACCAAATCGCAACTTGACCAGCCTTCTGGAACAAAGTTTGTTTTCCAAGGTACCACTGTATTCTACTTTCCATCTAGAATCTGAAGCTTATTGGTAATTTCTGCTACATACTTTCTGTAAATCTTCTTGACAGTCAATTGCTACCAGTCATCACCAACAAGGGTTAAACTGATCAAGATTTGCCAGGACTGGGTGCTGGTAAATGTACTTATGCAATTTTTTAACTATAATATTATTTCTTCCTTCCAAACACAGTTATTGTGAGGCATCACTGAATAAAAATAGTTTGTTTTCTTTTCAGCATCATTTAGAACGAGCAAGTTTAATTTAATTATTTAGAGTTCTGAGACAAGCTGTTCAGTTCAGCAGCACATTTGCTAAGCTTGTTAAAACAGCCCACAAAGATTGTCAGGGAGTGATACCTGATAGAGTGTCACCCAGTGTAATGTACTCCACTGAGAGATGCTATGAGTTACTGTGCAGATTAACTACGCTGTCTGATGTCAGATTTTTATTGTAGCTGTGTCCCACTATACAAAATAATGTGACTGAGGGTTATGTAAGCAATTCGGTTAGTACTGACTTACGATACGTAACTCAGCATACTGTATGTTTGGGTACCACATGGAACCAAACATGGAAAAAACATGCAATGTCCACACACACACATACACAGGTTTGTAATTATATCTTTGAGGGGACTCTCCATTCATTTCTATGGGTAAAACTGTAATCCCAACATGATAACTTTAAACCCTACTCAGCCCTTAACCATAAGTAAACAAACTTAGAAATGTTTAGTTTTTTGGTTGGATTCACAGATCTTTGACATTGAGTCCCGCCAATGTAATATAAACCTAATCTACACACGCACACACACTCACAGAAGAAGGTGAAATTCAACCCCCCAGCCTGTAGGGCTGAGGCACCAGTGCCAGCCATTAGAATAGGTGAAATGGCCGTGCAATGGACTGGTAACAGTATCCCCTGAGACATGGCATGTGTCTCCTGGGATAAAAGAAAATTTGGAAGGATGGATAGATGGATGGATGGATGGATGGATGGATGGATGGATGGATGGATGGATGGATGGATGGATATGCTAATATAACAGCATTAAGGATCAGGTGGAAGGCAGAAGCATATATTGTCTATTTTATTTTATTCCAACTTATCAATCAATCAACTTTCAGTTAACAGATTTATTTCATATTGAACAATGCAACATAAGTGGATCAAATAGTACACATTGGGTTTCTAGTGTTTGTATTAGTATCACATTGTTTATTTCCATCATGAAATCTGCCAACCCTGCTGCTCTTTTCCCTACGCATTCCTCCATGCTAAGCTGTCAGGAGAAAAGCTGCGCTGTGCTCTACAGTCAATACAAGCTGTTCTTCTGCGCTAACTAAACAAGACTAGCGTGAAAAAAAAGTAATTAAAAGAATGGCAGCCTTGACAGAGGGAGCGACATGGCGGGTAACACTGTGGCCTCACTCCCACAGACTTTGTGAGATTGAATCTTTCCCAAGCTCTAACTGTGTGTGCAAATTACATGTTCTCCTCATGTTCATCTCAGTTCCCTCCCACAAACAAGAGATGTGTCCTCTGTGATGGACTAATATATTGTCCAGTGTGACCCATGCCTTGTACCATCTAGTTCCTATGTAAGATATAAGCTTTCTGTGAAGATGCATCGATTCATTTTTTCATATAATCTTAATTAGTAAACATTTTCTCTCTAAAATTTGGTTTGTTGCTACCAGTAAATGAAATATAAAGGGTCCCGTTCCACTAAAATGACTTCAGGGTACCTTGGCATAGATTCAACTAACAATGGGTTTATACCCAGACCCTAACATTTCTCCATAATTTTTCAATGGGATTCTCCTTGGTGAAACTGCCTGCTCATGCCTTGTAATTGAGCCGTTTATCTGCTCTTAAACCAACAAGTCAGGAATATGTGCTTTTGTTCACAATTGTCCCAACTTGAAAATGCCTTTCCTTCAGATTTCTATGCAAATGTCAAGCAATTTTCTCAGAAAGCCAGAAAGATGAGCAATCTGCATAACTGAAGCATAATTGTATGCTAGAAGTCATTTATTTCTAAGTCTTGTTTTAACCACCATAGCCAAGATATTGTGCAACTAGACCTGCCCAGCATTTCAAAACAAGCCATTAAAAAGGATGGGAAATTAATTGCATCATTAACACAGTAACTAGACCTGCATGGTAGCACATAGCTTTTTATCCTCATTTGCACAAGAGGTCCCCTTACTTTGAAAGGAACCTGTCGCTGTTGAAATCTGCTCTCTTAAAAAGCTTAGGTGTATGCAACTGTTAAACAGGGTTTTGAGTCTTGCATTTCAAGGGTGCCTGGTGTTCTCTACATTTTTTTCAGTCTTCTGTTTTCTCTGCCTGTGGAGAAAAGTCTTCAAGAAAAAGAAAAATGTGGGAGAAACTGGAATAGTTTAGTAGGGATTTAGTTGTGCCAGCTATAGATGGACAAGTACTCAATACGTAACATACAGGAAATGGACACACTGTCATATAAAATCTAATCTAAGTAAAATACAATTTGATGAAATAGATTATGAAAGATCACATGAAAACCATGCAGACAGTAATATAGTCAAGAGTAACGACAATGCAAGTGTGAGTAGAAAATATCACAGTAACACTCAAGAGGCTGTTGAACATGCAGATACTGCCAATGAAAAGATAATATATTGCCACCCGTTGGGTGGAAATCCAGCATCGATGCTACTATTTTATCTTTTACCTGTTACTTCACACAAGGGAGGAAGATTACCCTGATACTGAATTCAGTGTGGTGAGGATTTTAATCATGCATGACATTTATAGGGCACTTAATGCAGAAGAAAACCATATGTAAAATATTTAAATAAAATTGGATATCAGAGGAAGAGTTCAATGTTAAATTCTCTCAGGAGAGAAAACCTTTATACCCTTTTTGGCATCTTAAAGCTTCAGTCTGCTGAATCCATTCATCAAAGAGATGATATAGTTGCACACAGCATGGGAATGCATAGATGTGAGATGCATACCAGAGTGACCACTAGCAGGGACATAAAAATCACTATTTCTATTTTGAGTAGGAAAGAATTCATGATTCATATTTTACCCAGAATCGTGCTGTCCTACATCTTTTTTTCACATTTCTGTTGCAGACATAACGAGGCCCAAGAAAAAACATGTGGCTGTAGCCAAATATAAGCTTTCAATTCAAGCTGAAATGCCAAGCGTATAAACAGTGCGTATAGATGTCCAGCTGAAGGTAACCATGACTACTTGCATACTTGTTATAACTAAAAATTAGGCAACAATAACCAAGGGCCATACATAGTGTAAAGATTGCATATATTTTTGCAAATCATCTTAGATGATCTACTAATTTTTACTTATTTTAAGTTGCATATAAACAAAAAAAATGTATCAGTTCCATTTAATCATCTGTTTGTTTTAAAACACTCAAATATCTGTAGGTACCTTTATAATCTTTCAGTATGGTCTTTCATGATACTATTGTATCACTCACTAGTCAACAACCATTTAGTATATTATACTGGTCACTGGGGTTTTACAGTTTTGGGTCATTTTCAGGAGTTGAGTATATGTGAGTTCATTAACATAGTAGAACTGAAGGTGGCACCAGAGTGATTCCCAGAGTCACTTTTGAACAAACTTAAAATACTCCACAGGGCTCAAAGGCCAACTCAGTGCCACACAGTCACGTCTTATGAGAGCTTGTTAATAAATGAGTAATAAATTAATGTATGAGGCTGAGAGATTTCCAGAAGTTCCCTGCAGGGTCAGTAACAACAGGCCACCACAGGTAGAGTAGTTATTAGAAACACTTGCTTACTTTTGCTACGAAATTAAGATGTCCACTCTAGATGAATAATGGAAAAATTCTGGAAATTTATCCTGGTAGCCAATGAGAAATGCTTTAATCGATCAAATTCAATAAAATTCCATCTTATTTGCCTCTGTTTTCTTTATACTGTTCTAGATATAATTAATATTTTATGATGAAGATTATGTCAAAAAATGGTACCAGCACCTTTGTACAGTATTTCAACAAGACAAGGCCTGTCCACACATGGCACGTGTGTCTATGGACAGCCTGCGTCATGTTGAGGTCCTCCTGTGACCAGCCAGATTCCTCGATCTTTCCACAATGGAACACGTGTGGCATCAGCTCCGACGTCACCTCTGCAGGACCTTGAGGGCCAATTACAATAGCTGTGGGCAGACTTGTCACAGGAGAGGATACAATGGCTGTTTGATTGCCTTCTGCACATTATCGCTGCATATATCCAGGCCTGGGTGGGG
>JAODJX010000097.1:32612322-32626608 GCA_026776945.1 Isichthys henryi | reverse complement strand
ACTGTGGGGGGAAACCGGAGTACCCGGAGAAAACCCCACGACGACATGGGGAGAACATGCAAACTCCGCACACATGTCACCCAGGCGGAGACACGAACCTGGGTCCCAGAGGTGTGAGGCAACCACTGCACCACCATGCCGCCCTCAGCACACCATTTCATAAAATAAAATTCTCCAAGGACTTCAGAGAGAGAATCTCTTAAAACACCTAGAATGCAAAAGCACCTCAAAGAAAGCAATAATTTGCTGAACAAGAAATCATATGTTCAGTTTAGTCACCCTTCATCCTTCTCTGAATGAGTACGTTCAAAAGATGGTCTAATCAACTTCTTAGAGGTTGAGGTGAACGCAAATAAATACAAAGCCAATCTACGTGATAATGTTTATCCTAAAATGATGCATTTTTACACTAATGTGAATCTTCGCAGATGAAAATGACCCATTCACATGACACTGAATAGTTTGAGGGTCATTAAAAATTATATGTCTGTAACTTTATATTCTGACTGTCACCATATCTCAGCTGCGTTTAAGACTGACAGGGGATTATGGAGTAGCACCAGAGACAGCTTTTTATCTATCCACCATGAATAAAACATCCAGTTCATTGTCGAAGAATGATGTTCAAACAATTGAAGGTGATCTGTGTCAATGCAAAGTGAAGCTGTTCAGGTGGTTTGCAGAGGCTCGGCTCCTGATTATGACAATTTAAATTTGTGATTCAGAACTTTTAAAGAAAGCAAGGATGTTATTGTTACTTCACATGCTGAGATCTTTGTCCTTTATATTGTAGGGAAGTTTTATTTCTACTGAAAAACAATTTATTCCAAAGTGATGTATTATATTGCCTTTCCTGCCACCTTAAGGGTTTAAATCTCCAGCCTTTTTCCCTTTCTCTGGCTTGTGGTCCCTTTCTGAGTACATTATACTGCTCTGTGGTCTCGCCTGGCCATACATTATAGTGTCTGTTTATCCGGAAAACGTAATTTAGCTCTAGAGTGCAGAATGATGAGCTGAAAACTTGCCTACAGGCAGTGCAGGCCTGTTTATCCAGTTAGACAGCATGTTAGTGGGATCAGACTCAAACTTCACCAAACTTACATCCATCTTTCAAGCACTTTTCCAATACAGAGTCACATACTTACATTTAAGAAGTATTTGAACAAAATATATGCAAATATATACGGGAGTTATTACAGCAAAATATTTTTATTCAGTTTAGGCAAACAGCCTGTGGCAGTAACATTCAGAACTATTTAAAGGTTTACTGCCAGGTACTGTACATCTATCGCCGTCAAGTCTCAATAGTGATTTTTTTTTTGTATTCAAAGGAGTTTCAGTTGGGTTTTTCAGTAATTTGAATTTTTTAACAATTAAATTGTGAGCTTTTCTTGTGCTTTAGAATATATCTGCTCTCCCGAATAATTTCAAATTTGAAACCCCAGTTCTGTCTTACTCTGTAATCAACGGCACAGAAAACACAAAACCAGTCATATGCTCCTTGATCCTCTAAGCGAATGTCTTTGCTGTCCCTCTGCAGACACCATCTCCTCACTGTTCTCCTCTTGTCCGTGCTAGAAATAGATGCTGCTATTTCTACTACGTCTAGGTGCTAATCGAAGCAGCTAATTCCATGATTTCCGAGGGGAGACTACAGTACAGACTGTCACTGGCACTTGGGCAGTGTTTTGCTTTTCCTTGTATGGGATAGATAACCATGTTGAATCTGATCCCTACAACAAACAGTGTAAATCTCAGTTCAAGATTTACCTGTTGTATTAAGATTAAGATTGACTTTATTGATCCCAGGGGGAAATTCTGGTTCTTACAGCATCAAGAAAAAGTGTGCAGACAAACATAAATATACTGAGAAACAAACAAGGTGAAAGGACCGTGTGAGGATCGGTGCCCATCTGACCCTGTCCCATGTGTCTTCTCCCCATTTGGCCAGTAGTTCTTGCTGGCCTTCCCAGTTGTTACCCTAGTGTGTCTCCCTGTTCCCTGTACTGCTATGAGGCTTGACAGGCTAAGTGGTTGGCCACTGTCCCATCTTCCCTTTTGTTGTGGGTTCGATGATGGCCAGTTTCAACTAGTTTATTAAACTTTTGTTATTTTGTGTTTTCTTAATTCACCTAGAGTTCCATGTATTTTTTTTTTTGCTCTGTTCCCTGTTTAAGTTTATTTTATTTTTTTTTGTTTCTCTTAGTGTTTGGACCTTTTGAGTATCTGTTTATTGACCTCACCCGCTCCTTGTTGTCCCTAGTTTGCAATAGCCACACCCCCCCCCCCCCCTTCTTAGCCTTGTATTTAAGTGCCTGCCTTTGTTCTGTTCCTTAGATGGTCATTGTGGATTGTTTCCCAGTCTTGTGCTGGTCCCCAGTTGTGTTCATTTGTGTTCTTTCCTGCGTGATTTGGTGTTACGCTCCTTCCTTGATCCCTACATATCTTAGTTGTAGTTTTAGTGTCCATTGTCATTGTGTTCTTGTTTTACCTGTCTTTATTAATGATTGTTAATAAACCCCTTTTGTTGAGAGTGGCTACGTGGATCCTTCCTCCTTAGTAATGCTCCACCGTAACAGACAGAACATACTGTTAAAACAAGGCAAACAAAGTGCAAACAGATTTAAAAGCAAACACAAATAAAGTATCCTAAAAAACAGAATAGTGTGATACTATAAAAAAATTAATATTTAAGGATTAGAATAATAAATCCTGTGCAAATATATTATGTGCAACTACAACAAAAAGCACATGACCTTTACTATAACAGCATATTATGGTTGGGGTGGGGAGTGACACGTTGGGGGGAGGTGTTGTGGATTCTGATAGCAGCAGGCAGGAACAATCTCCAGTAGCTTTTTTTTATTATACTATGGTGAAAAATCTATGGCTAAATGTGCCCCGGGATGGCGCCCACTGGAGCAGATGGGCAGAATTGTTCATAATATTGGCCAAGTTTGCCAACATCCTCTCTTCTGCTATCACGTCCTGTGGGTCCAGGGTCAGTTCTGTGATGGAGCTGACCATCCTGATGAGTTTGTTCAGGTCTTTGGCATGGCAGTTTCCCAACAGGCTACACTGTAGAGCAGAAGTCTGGTGGCTATGGACTGATTAAATGCACAGCAGCCTGCTACACATGTTAAAATATCTAAACCTCCTTGAAAGTAGAGTCTGCTCTGGCCTTTCTTGCACAGCATCACTGTGTTTTCCAACCAGTTCAGTCTGCTGTTTAGGTGGAGCCCCAGGTCCTGCACCACCTTCCTTTTCTCCCCCTGGGTGGTCTCCGGGGCTGTCCCACCAGTTTCCTTAGCTGCTGATGTTGAGCTGCAGGTTGTTCTCTCTGGACTGCAAGAAAAACTCCTCTACCAGTCCTCTGCACTCTTACTCATCTCCATTGCTGATATATCCTACAGGGGTCATTTGAGAACTTCTGCAGATGGTAAGAGCTGGTGTTGTACTGGAACTACTGTCATGTAGATGGTACAGCAAACATAAATAAGGACAGGACCATTCCCTAAGTATCGTCAGTGAATATCCCCAAAATAACCCTATTCCACATCACACAGAATTTCATATGAACTGTAACACATATGTCATATCAGAATGTTTAATTAGTAAGATAATAGGTGTTAGGTGTTAAGCACAGAGGCAGATATGAAGCTGTCAAAGCAATCTTCTTTGACTTTGAACATCATTCAGATTTTTTCATATTGATAATATAAATTCCTTCAGCCTCCTCAGCTAACCATCCATCCATTTATCCACTGCCAAAAGTGATTATCTGAGTGTGGCTCACAGCACCATCCTGCCCCTTAATAGACAGTGATGCAGAGCCAGTGGGAGTTTTTCATGTAAGCTGTCTATATTCCTTAAACTGAACTCAAACTGAACAGCACTTCAGGAAGCACAGGGCAAAAGGCAGGGGTACTTCCAGGATAACTTCAATGATAATAAACACATATATTATACACTGCAGCCGAAACAGCGTTCAGTATATTACCAAGTTAATTTGGTACTTTATATATGGACTATTCTGATATATATATTATATGTTTTTGCACTTCTGGATTCCATCACATGCAGACTGACTCTTCTATATTCATTTTGGAAGATTAATTTAGCAGTTTTAGAGACCGCAGACTTCGGACCTTGTATAGAACACATGACCTTGCATAGGATATATTGTTCAGCTGATTTAACATCAGGCATCAAACAATAAAAATCTGTCACCCACTGCATTCAAAATGGGTGGATGGTAGATAGTGTTGTGTTATTGGCTGAATGGATTGTATCGGTAACCTAAACCTACACTAATGGAAATATAGAAAAACAAAAAACCCTGAGAACGAGTCAAATTCATGATGCTGAGAAATAAATATTAGTATTTCATATTTAATATAAATATGATTCAGATTTTCTTAATGGCAAGCTAAGAAAGGACTGATATATTCATCAAGCAGAATAACATGCCTGTCAGATTTTTACACTGCCATAAATAAACTGAACCTATTAACACAGAATCTCTGCATAAGAGCACATGATTGCTGAGAAATTTTAAATTTAGCACAAAGTGTCTGTGTACATAGCCTTTCTCATTCAGCTGTGATGGCTGGTCATGACCCGATACACAGTCAAATAGAACAGCAGTGGCCTCTGCTGCCCCCAGGATATCTTTGGCTGATGATCCCTGCAGAAAATGCTAAACAGCATCCTCCCACATGGTGATGTCTAACTTCTCTGTGCACAATTATCACTTAGTGCTTAAGCAGATGTCTAGTCCAAATCTCCGGCATTGAGGGAACAAAAACATGGACTGATTACGAGTCTCTGAGGACTGGGTTGGGAATCACTGCTTTAGATAATGGATAATAGTTTGTCCGGTTCAGGCAGGTAACTGGCAGCAGAGCCCTGAAGATCAATGTTTTGCACACACCTCAGATCTCTCTCTGACTGCTGCAGCTGCCTGGAGGAGACTCAAGTCAACGCTGGTCATCCTAAGAAGTGTAGTGCTTTGACAATTTGTGACTATGAGCACAAAACGGACAGTTCTCACGCAGCAGGTGTTCTGCATGAAGCAGAAATGCCTGCCGAAACTCCACTGAGACCACACCACATGACCAATGTCTGACCCAGAGATTCTCCAGTGGCCAGTGTACAGCTCCCCTTTGCCATCATGCTAGTGGAATTAGTCTTCCTGGGTCACTGGAATCCTTTTCATGTATTTGCATTATCTTATGTAATGCCTTTTGTATTTTTCAGATGACCATTGTTTCATTGACTGCTCATGCTGGACGCAAAGGCCTAAAACTGACTTTTTAATCACTAGTATATTTTTCTTAGTCTAATACGAAATATGGTTTATTTCACCTTTTCACCATGTTTAACTGAAATGCCCTAATTTTATGTTACTGTGACATGTGATTTTTTTTTTAATTGTTAAAGAAAATAGAGACAGACAAGCCAAAACATTATGATCACCTGCGTAATATGCTGTTGGTCAACTGTGTGCCACCAGCACAGGTTTGACCCCTTGAGATATGAACTCCACAAGACGTCTGAAGGTGTCCTGTGGTACCTGGCAGCAAGACGTTAGCAGTCGATCCTTTAAGTCCTCTACGTTGAGATGTGGAGCTGTCACGGACCAGACTTGCACAGATGCTCAATAGGATTCAGATCTGAGGAATGTAGCAGCCAAGGCAAGACCTTGAACTCTTTGTCATGTTCTTCAAACCATTCCAGAACAGTTCCTTCAGTGTGGCAAGGTGTATTATCCCATTGACAGATGCCATTGCTATCAAGGAATGCCGTTGCTATGGTAGGTGTACATGGTCTGCAATAATGTTGTGATAGGTGTCATACGTCACATGAATGGGCGAACCAAGGAATTCTCCAGCAGAACATTGCTCAGAGCATCACGCTTCCTGCACTGCATCCTGGTGCCACTTCTTCCTAAGGGAAAAAGCGCACAGGCACCCACCTGTCCATGTGATGTAAAAGGAAATGGGACTCATTGGACCTGGTCCAAAGCCAGTCCCAGTGATCACATCTCCATTGCAGGCACTTTCACCAGTGAACAGGGGTCAACATGGGCATTCTGACTAGTTTGCAGTTACGCAGCCCCTCATGCAGGAAGCTGCGATGCACTGTGTGCTGTTGTTTCATGCGCAGCTTTAAATTTTCCGTCAGTCACGCTCCAGTAGCCCTTCAACTGCTCCGTACCAGACAGGACAGCCCCCATTGGCCACACATACCAATGAAACATTGGCATGTGACAGTCTGTCACAAGACCATGGTACCCATCCACCCGCCCTCTCCCACAGCCACTGATGGAGGTTCTCACCACCACGGCCTGCCAGCACTCCACAAGCCTGGCCGTTTCGGAGATACTCCAACCCAGTCTTCTGATCACGTCAGTTCGTCTCTTGTCAAAGTCACTCATGCTTGCACATTTCTCCTGGACTCAACTCATTGCCTGAAATAATTATTGTTATGTACAGTACTGTGGAAAAGTCTTAGGCAGTCCAAAGAAATGTTTCAAGCTGTTTATCTGGGTAGCAAGTGTAATTTGGCTTAGAAAAAAAACACAATTTAACATTAGAACATGTGCAAATTAAGAGTAACACAATAAAAACCAGTAATAATTTCTTCTGTTTTCTAAAAAGTTACTGAAATGTAGTTGGATGGTTAGATGAACACCGCTTCAGTTCCCAAGCTTCTCCTCAGGGGCACCTCAGCCATTCTATGATTTTGTTAAATTTCACCAACAGCTCAATTAAATAATTAAATATATATTTTTTAAAAGTCAGTGACAGATTGACTAGCTGTATGAGGTGAGCTAGTGGCCAAGTCAAACAATACATGGCTGCACTGGACGGTCACTGAAAATACTAGGATGATTTTAGCAGAGGTTCTGAAATGGCTAAGCTGACACACTTTGGCAGGCATAATATCGTAGTTTTACACCAACACGAGGATAATCTAAATATCATTTTCTTTGCCTGCCTGAGACTTTTGAACAGTACTGTACATCTTCTGTGGGTCATAATGTTAGGCTCTCTGGTGTATAATATATAGATACATAGAATTTTTTACTTCACATCACCATTAAAACACAATTAAATACATACGTAAATATATAGGTGTAAACAATCCAGGTCAGTATGGAAAAGATTTTGAAATTTGATACAGAAAACTTTTGTTTGATGTCTGTAATGTCATTTTAGCATGGATTGGAACAGAGCTGTTATTTCCTCATTACAGTCAAACCTCAGATTGCGAGTAACTTGGTTTGCGAGTGTTTTGCAAGACGAGCAAACATTTTAAATAAATTTTAACTTGATAAACGAGCAAAGTCTTGCAACACGAATATTATGTATACGCTTTGTCTGCTGTCTCAGTCAATTTAGTAGAAAAGCACCACCCGAATAAGGGCGTAGCAGTGCGAGTGATGAATCTGTTTTATGACAATGCAATGTTCACATTTCTGCGAAATCAAAAAGAAGGCAAAAGCAATTGTCATTGGATATGCTCCTTGTTAAAGTCACACAAAAATAAAAAGATTCCAGTGAGCCGACAGATAGCAGTGATTCCATTAGTTATAATGAAAGTCATCCTGAAAAATAACCCTCCTCTTCTCCTCTCTCTCGTCTCCCTAACATCATCCACGATTCTTTTCAAAGGTAAAGTGCAGGTTAATTTGTTTTATGTATTTTTACTTTATATTTTGCGTTAATCATTTTTATATTAATATATTTGGGTTGTGGAACGAATCATCTGAGTTTCCATTATTTCTAATGGGAAAATTCACTTTGATATACGTATGCTTTGGATTACGAGCACGTTTCCAGAATGAATTATGCTCGCAATCCTAGATTTTACTGTATCTGCTTTCTTGTGTTACTTGAATCAAAAGGAATGAGGGGCTAAATCAGAAAGTATGCTGTGACGTGAGTTGTCATTAAGAGCGGCATTACCTCCTGCAGTTCAGACTAATTAATCCACCGGAAGCTAAGAAGGCTTGAGCCTAACCAATACTTGGATGGAAGACCAACTAGGAAATTGGGCTGCTTCTGAAAGAGATGTTGGTGTGGCTGACAGGTTAGCCCATCCTGTGGTCTGTGTGAGTCCCAATGCAAAAGTGCAGTGACTGGGACACTGTGCCATTCTTTGGATGAGCTGATAAACCGAGGTCATGACTCTCTGAGGTCATAAGAGATCCCTGGGCATCTTTCAAAAGAGTAGGGATGGTACCCCAATACCCTGGGTAAAATTCTGCACTGTGGCCCTATCGAATCTAGTCTCCTAATCATTCCCTATATCTAACCAGTGAATTCTCTTCTGTTCCTTCACCACCTTAGCTACTGTGTGGTGAGCGTACTGGTGCAGAATGGCTGTTGTCGCATTATGCAGGTGGGTGCTATACAGTGGTGGTGGTTGAAGTGGCTTCCCATTGGTTCTGTAAAGTGTTTTTGGTGTCCTGAAAAGCACTATATAAATGTAACTTTCATTCATTCTTCCAAACCATACAGTACCTCTCCCTCCTCCTCTGCTGCTTCTGGCTTTGTGTACTTATATTAACTGTCACAAAGGTATATGAAGATCCAGCCGCAAGGAGAAAAATAAACATAACAAAGATGATCAAATGTTAAAAATCGGGGTTAAAAACACAGAAATAATAATGACTCATATATCTACCATGTCAAAGAACTTCACAATAAAGATAAATTCTCTGTGATCCCTAAGGCTGATAGGCTTGCTTAAAAAGACATGTCTGAACATGTGACCCTCCAGTGCACCATGTCTCTGGTCCCAAAAAGCAGTGTTTCCCAACCTGGTCCTCAGTGACCCACAGACAGTGGATGTTTTTGCTCCCTCCTGGCTCTTGGTAAAACATGGACTGCCTGGGGGTCCCCGAGGATTGTGAAGCCCTGCCCTGAAGCAGCCACCACTTAAGGCAGACACTGAGTGAATGAAGGTGTCTTCCTGGTTCACTGGTTAGCAGCTATGGCTCAAGGCCGGCGAGGCAAAAGCTTAGTTTTCCACGCCACGCCTTACTGACAAACTTGCCTCCCGACTCTCCCCTTCCCAGGCACAATCTACTGAAAAATGATACGCTCCAGCACATATAAAACAGATGTAAGCGGTCTTTGAACAGTATAAGGAAAGCAGAATACCCAGAGGACACCCACTCAAGGAGGAAAAACTGAGACAAAAAGCAAAACTGCATGTATTCAGAGTTGACACCCCTGCTACGCACTGAGCCAGCACGCTGCCCAAACCCCTGCTGGATCTGCCACAATTATGCGTCAACATCCAAAATTTAATTTGACCTCCTACTGTAGGTATCTCATACACAATATTTTCTATGAATAATCCATACACCTGGAGCACGAGGGGGGTAGCATGCTTTTACTTTGTGTATTAATAATCTAAAAATCATTAAAGACTATTGTAAAGACTATTACCATCAGGTACACACTGCATACACATGGTTTAAATATCTGTTGCTTACAGACTAATATTGAAACATTACATCAGATTATTTTAGTCTTGCTTTACACAAAGTAATATGAGAGCCAAAACTTTCAGAAAGATAAATTCAGATAATAAACTAACAAAATGGAAATTTCTATGGTGGGACCCTCTCGAGAATAGCAATTAATAAGCTCATCTGATGCAAGAAGCTGTTGCTGTTCTGTTTTGATGTTTGCTGTTATTCCAAAATGCACTGATATCACATCCAGGGTGTGCCCCTGTCTTGTGCCCCACGCATCCTGGGCTTCAGGCCCTCCTTGAGACCCTGCTCAGGATATGAATTTGGAAGATGGAGGGATAGATGGATAGTCCAGTATAAAGGCACCTGCTTTCCTAAGATTCCTTTACAATGAAATGAAGGCAGCTAACAGAGCAATGGCAGAATCACTTTGAGATAAAGCTGTGGAGAAAAACCGATCAGCATATGGCTGTGAATGGACCTCACGGGCTTTAAGCGTTCTTGGGAGCACTATTAAGACCATAATTAAAAAGTGGAAGGAATGTGGTGCTGTCAAGATCTTGTCTAGAGCAGTTTCCTACCATATTGGATGAAAGAGCCAGGAGGAGGCTAATCATGCAAGCTGTTAGAAACTCAATGGCCACTTCTGGAGGAGCAGTGAGCATTTTACAGTATGTTTGTTACATCATTAGTGCAGTCAGAGCTCTCAGACAGAGGCAGAGCCACTCACCCCATTATGAGACATAGGTGGCCGCCTGGGGTGTCATCCTCCGAGGAGATTCTGACTTAGCAAGCCAGTTCTTCTGTAGTGTTTTTGGCCCAAAATATGGCCCAAAGTATTTTTCAATGCATGCATTTAAGAACTGCATTTGTGTTGCAACTCTGCATCAGTCATTTTATTGCAAAAACTGAAGAGATGGTTATGGCTGAGAATGTAACTTGTGTTTTGTTACTCTTAATGTTAGTTTCTATTAAATAATTTATGGTATCCCATTAATTTTACATTACATCCCTAGTATAAGTCTGTTGTTTATTTGGTCAAGTGCTTTCATTTCGGAGTAAACTGGTTACAAAGAGGTGTTTAGACAAACTAGCCAACAGACATCGTACGCTGACAAAAATGCCAGACTGAAGGTTTTGCTGAGGGAAAGGTATGAGCAACAGTGGCAAATAAGAGAAGGAGAAATCATGCCGCACATTCAGAAGGAAACATGAAGAGACCTGAACCAGTCCACGGTAAGCAATGATGGATGATAACAAGCACACAATAAAAAAAATTATGACTGAATGCCTAACTGATCCTATCAGACCTGATGAAGCAATCCCTACAGAAATAAAGACCTCCACTTCATTTTTTCCGCAGACACCAAAATTAGGAAAATGCACGAAGATACCAAGTTAAATGAAGTTATCTTGCCACGAGCCAAATGGCAAGTAAACAATCTAGAGAACACACACCTAGCTGCTTCTATGAACACAGTAAAGACAGTGGACCCTAGGAAAACAGCATGGGCAAATTTCTACAGCCAGGAAGCATCTTAAGGTAATGCAGCATGTCGTAAACACATCCTGGTTTCAGTATAGAAAATGACAAGCTCTTGCGGAGATGATTTGGAGGAAGAAAATGGTAGAAGAGGAATGCGAGGGTGATCAATGACAGGGAGGAAGGAACGGGTGCCAGTCTGACTGAGTCGCATGTAAACTCCAGGAGTGTCCTCTGTCTGCTTGACAGCCATTACTGTTTGGACACACATCTAGGTCTTGGGAAAAAAGGCGAAATAAGTCTTCTGGTGTGTGGCATTCTTAAAGTTTGGAAGTCAACCAAACTACCAAAGACCTTACAGTATGTACTGTATCTGAATGTTTCCATCCATCCATCCATCCATCCATCAGAGGGTCATGTAGGGTTTTCCTGTAATGTCAAAAGTGGAGTAGCTGGACAACCCAGGGCCCCTGACAAAATGCCACCTTCGCCCCCTGCTTGGGTTGGCCAGTTGTTTTGTCAAGGTGGGGGACGGGGGGATTTTGGGGCCCCTACAAAGTGCTGCACCCCCTGAACCCCTGAATATCAATGAGTAAGTGCTATAGATTTATACATGGATTTTTCAAATAGCATCATTAATGTCAGATGTTCACTACATACAGTAATATCTCCTTCTGTACTCTTGTGCTTCTAGCCCAGATGCTTGTTTGCTTTCCAGCTGTACTGATGGCCCAATAGCTATTTCAGGGCTGCTGAGACAGGCAGCTCAAGCACGGAGCAGCAAGCTTTGCTGGATACATTTTGCATCATCTGTCAATCTCCTTTAAAAGGCTCAATCTGGCTACTGACCTCCTGTGTCTTTTTACCCTCCAAAGAGGATAACAAACAGGACACTAGTGGAGATATTTCAATTTTAAAGGTATTTTTAGAAAATACACAATTTTGCCATAAAGCTGTGTGTTTCTAACCACTTCAGACTTAAATTTATCAACAGGACCTATGGATGGTTAACTAAGCCCTTTTGAAAATGTATTCTGCAGTAAAACTACTTGCTACAATAGTATAATACCTACCAATATTCCTAGTAAACAGAAACAAACCAAAAAGTAGAATATAATTCACTGCATTTCCACCATGTTTATTCAGAAACATCTTGTATAAATATAAACATTAGTAATCCCATTCCCTGCAATAACTAGACAAAGCCACAACAAAAATAAACACTTAAAATAAATCATAAATCAGCATTCATACACAGGGGCATGCAATTCCTTTGGACAGTGACACCGAGAAGAATAGTGAAAGAGACATACGTACTGGATATAGAACAACATCACTGGAGATTAGCATGCCTCATAGTTGCTTAATGTAGCTTCCTTACTCCCGCAGGCACATTGGGAGAATGTTATAAGTTATTGATAGATTGTTCTGCATAACAATCCACCTCACAACAATAAGGTCAAGTACAGAATTATAATAATCATATACTGTTTCAAAATCAGCATTATTTTGCAGACTACACCAAAATCAGTAAACAAATTGAAAATGTCAGTCAGACCATAATATATTATTTAGAGTTCTGCCAAGTGTTCACAGCAATCCACTGAACAACAGTGCAAGCGACCAGTGCGGAGATACAGAGGGGAAGAATTATGCAGCGTTTATAAAGGGAAGAGAAAGCATGGTACCCCAGGTGCAGAGGGTATGATTACCTGTGTCTATTTTGGGATTTGGGGAAATTATCAAAATATTTCTACTGAATGACAGGCTATTCATTTTTTTCCCTTGATCTTGGCAAATGCATAATAATTTTGCTGTCATCAATATTTAGTGTTCTGCAGCTGCAAAAGTATACACGAGGTATAGAGGATGTGCTTTCAGTCAGGCCTTCGGAGACAGAAATTGGCAGGGAAGCAGGAGTTGCAGCAGTAATGCCATATTTAAAGGTACTTCAAGATTTTACAGAAAACAGTCAATGTGGAAGATTCAGTCACGATAGTCATTATTCATAAAAACAACCAATTTTGGAACCTGCGGTAAATGCCTTTAGTAAGAGAATATTTAAGACCACTTAGAATTTTTATTGGAAGCATTTTCAATAGTTAATGTTATTGCAATGGAAAGGTACCATACAACAAGGCATTGGAGGAAAATTAAATGACAAATCAATACCAAACTATAGCTTACAGACACAAAATAAAAGAGTAATACACTGCAGAGAAAAAAAAATAAAAGTACAGAATGCATTAGGCTTAAAAAGACAAATGATTTTCTGTACACTATATACATGTAGATTACATCCCTGTAAAATAGGTCCACCATTAGCACCCAGCAAAGGATGTGAACATACTATACTCATCAGTTTTCTAATGAGTACCGTAGCTACTGACAGTATACTGAATATGCCCTTTCAATCATGAAATGTGGATCCCGGCAGCTCATTGGTTAGGGTGTGCCATCGCTCCACCTTCTTGCCCTTATTCTTCAGGCATTCCACCCAATGCCGTAGCGCATCTCCCTGTGATTGACAGCCTAGAGACACACCCCCTGCCAGGCACAAGTACAGCAAGGATTAAAATAAATGCATCAGCACTGTATAAATAACCACAAAATGAATCATCAATGACAGCATAGATTAACTTGTTAATGAACTACTGTAGTGGACATGCATTAAGATAAAAAATATGTTTTTTACATGTTTATTCAGACTGTGTATTGTATTATCACAGTATATAATGAAAGACAAAACATGAATAAAATATGTAGTGGGTTTTCATTTTACACAACTGGAGATGTTCCCTTGTAATTTATATAATCTTTTAGTTGGCGTGTGGTAAAATAACACAAATACAGACGCTCCCCTCATAACAAACTTTCAACTTACGAACTTTCAGACATATGAACAATGAGGACTGTAAGTCCAAACTGTGTTTGTTGGGCTCCCGTTTCCTGTCCGTAACATCAATTTTCTTTTCTGCGCACCAATTCCGCCTAGTACGACTTCTGGCCGCTACTCCCGCCAAGCAGTAGCGTAGCGTGCGTACTCCTAGCATCCTAGTTCTTTGTACTTACGTATACCCTTAAAATGATGCTGAATAACGACTTACGAATATTTCAATTTACGAACGGTCGTTTGGAACGTAACTCGTTCGTAAGTAGAGGAGCGCCTGTATTTACTTATTTATTGTATAGGGAAAAATGTGAAACACAAGATCATTATTTCTACTTAAGATGCCATCCATCCATCCATCCATTTTCCAAACCGCTTATCCTTACTGGGTTGCGGGGGGTCCGGAGCCTATCCCGGAAG
>JAODJX010000097.1:32597825-32612222 GCA_026776945.1 Isichthys henryi | reverse complement strand
GACCCAGGCGGGGATTCGAACCCGGGTTCCAGAGGTGTGAGGCGACAGTGCTAACCACTGCACCACCATGCCGCCCCATCTTAAGATGTCAAATAAGCATAAAATTGAAGGTTATGTTCTTTAAAAAATTGAAATACAGAAAATACGAACAAAAATAACAGCTCACCAACTCACCGATAAAGTCATTGGACTTTCCGAGGTCATAATCCCAGACAGTGACCTCCAGTGTCTTAGTGGAAAGTTCCGAGAGGGAAATCTCGTAGAAGAACTCCTGCCAGAGGTTATGTGGGATTAACAGGAGGGAACATGATGGAGACAGAGAGGATTAACATGGAGAATCACGAGAAAAGGAAAATACAGTACATTTGCATAAAACTGGATGTAAGGGATGTGACAGTAATATTGTAGACTATCAAAATACTTAATGTTTAATTTATCGAGCTGTTATTCTGCCGTCATACTTCAAATGGTTAACATTTAGTATTGATAGAGACTGGGATGGGGTTACTACCGTTTACATTCAGCGACAATACGGTAAAACAGACACACACAGAACTAGAGAACTGACTGCACATACGCTGGATAACAGCCACATCAGGTTGTACCTCGTTAAATTCTGGGTTAAGGGTCTTTTTTATGACCGCGGTTTTGTGTTTGGATTTCTTGTGGATGTCTGGCTTAAGGTATCTGAAATTGAGAAAAGCAGATGGGGGTGGGGGGTGGAGAACCCAGAGAAGATCGAGCACATGTGGAGACAAGCAAACATTTGAGTTCCCCCCTCAGACCCTAGCCCCCGCCCTTGCGGTGACAGCCCCACTGACTTCCATGAAATTTTTATTTACCGATCTACCGTTTGCCAGTCGGTGTGTGCACAGAAATGTAAACGCACCACACACACACACACACACACACACACATGCGCGCGCGCTTGCACTGCCTAGAGAAGCACCTGCTTTGATCAGCGGCTCTGTGTGAGGGAGGAAACAGCAAAGACTAAAAGACATTGAGGTGTGGGAGGTGAGGGGGCTTGTCTATTCATACACCATCCTGCTTTGCTTTTTTTAGCCTGCAGGGAGAAATAAGATTTGGAACATTTAACCAAAAAAGATGACAGGAGACGAAAGAATCACAGGTGTTAGATGCAGGTTTGTTTTTTTCCCCATTTCAGGGAGACCTCAGGATACTGACTGGGTACAAACCGGCAGAAGGAAACACCATTTTGGGCCCGTTTGTCTGATTTCTGTCACTGTGCATCATCAGTGGCCTCCTTCCCTCTTACGTCACTTTTCCATCTCGCCCTCGCCTCAGAGATATTGCCGGCAATGGACCACATTTGTAATCAGAGGTTTCTGTTCTATTGGTCTCTGCCGTGACCTTTCCTCACATCTCTCCCCCTCTATACACGGCACCTACCTGCTTTACGATGCTCACACTCGCCTTTGTATTCTATCCCACCTACATGTGCTGCCTTCAATGGCAACTTCATTATGTGCCAATGTGGGTGAGTAAAAAGGGGCTTGCTAAGTGGAGAGGGGTCACTCCTGAAAGCAACATACTGAACAAAATGTACGCAAAAACAAATTAGCTCCGTTAAGGTATCACTGTACTCGTCATGAACTATGCTTTACTTGTTTCAGTATCAAATTAGATCCTTCCTGATTCAATTAACTATCCAGCTGTGAGCACTCAACAAAGATAGATGAGTTTGCTCTCTTAACTGAGTTAATTACTTAATTATGTTCACCTGTTGGAGGCCATGCTACATGACGATGTCATACCAATGTACTGCCTAAGCAGCAACGTAACAAAAACTGAACCAGACTGTGCAGTAAAAAAAAGAATTTCAAAATATCGTTGAAGAGCTGACATGAAAGAAACTATCAATGGCATGTAAAATGCATTTGATTTAGTGTAAAAATTCATCTCTCTGGTTTTCCACAACTGCTTATCCAATTCAGGGCCTTGGTGAGTCTGAAGCTTATCCTAGGAGGCACAGGCCACTGGGCGGGTCTGATTGTGGGAGGAAATCGTACCAAAGGACACCCAAATGATCACAAGGGGTATAGAGACACACGCGCGCACACACACACACACACACACACACAGGTTTGTAATTATATCTTTGAGAAGACTTTCCATTAATTGCTGTGGGGAAAACTCTATATTCACAGATCTTTGTGGTGACCTGAAAAATGGTCCCCAGAACATCAAAATAACAGGTTTGGTCCCCACAGTGTAATATAAACATGATCCACACACACAGTTTTGTGATTATATCTTTGTAGGGACTGTCCATTCATTTCTATAGGCAAAACCCTAATGCCAACAATCATAACCTTGACCCCTACCCAATCCTAACCTTAACCATAAGTAACCAATCAAAATACAAGACCTTTGGCATTTTTAGTTTTTTGATTGCAGTTACAGATTTTCCTCCCTACATGGGAAAATGTCCTCACAAGGTCAAAATATCACATTGTGGGGACATTTGGTCCCCAGATGTAGGGTTCTGTATTTACTAAAATATTTGATCACATGTTATATGGAAGACATATTATGGAAGATAGACCATTTATATATACACACAGTCACTCTGTGGGAAGCATGATTTCTTTACTCCTCCAGTGTTGTGGCTTCGATCTCGACCCCTGGCTCTGTGTCTGTAGCTTCTTAACGGTCTGCATCTTTACGTCTTTCCCTCAAACACTCCAGTCTCCAGCAGTTCAAAAGCACCAGTGTAATGATGTCTCTAAACTTCCCACGGTGTGATTATTTGTGTGGCCTGTAATGATCTGGCCTCCTGTCCAGAGTAAGCCCCGGAAAAGGCTCCACACTTGCTGCGACTCTCTTTTAGGATGGAGCATAAGTAAAATACACAGCATATATAGATAATATTGGCAGCATTCTGGAAATACAAAGATGACTACAAGCTGCCACGGGCATAACATTAGGAAGTGCAAGTGGGTGGAGAAGAGCTGAAGGGTACGAATATGTGATTTAAGCTGCGCTTTAGCCGACTGTGTGTGAGTTAAACCATGAATAAACACACCTGAGTATGTGAATTTCCATATTTATTGCGTACATCCTTTTCCTAGCTTTTTGTCGCCTCCTCAAAGCCCTTCCTGTCCATTCCCCTCTTCCCCCACTCTGGCTCCCTCCACACTCACGTCTTGACGTATGGGTCTGAGAAGCCGTTGACGTCCATGGCGGCCAAATGGGCACAGCGCCGCACCCCCACACAAAGCCCACTGCGGCCCCCCTCTTTGGCCTGCCCGTCCTCTTCTGCTCCGTCCGACGGGGAGAGGAACTGGAGGGAGAGAAGTAGACGCCCCCGTTCTTCCAGACTCCTCTGCTGCTCAATCTCCCACTGTGAGAGGCAGGAACAAAGAGCTCCTCAGCATTGAGATTCACTAAACAACTATAATAAGAGTGATTTAAACTCGGCAAGAGGCGAATAAATAATGACAGCACCGAGGCACGGGTGCATTATAGACCATAATCTGAAAGATATTGCATAATAACAAAAATGGAATTATGATTCAAATTGTAAGGAACATTGAATTAGCGCAGATCAGATTCTGGCAGATTAACATAGCCGGAGTAACTCAAAGAAGACTACCCCGGCATACTGTCTATCTAAAGTAATTAAGTAGAAAATATACATATACACTGAGATTCTCTAAAACTCTTTGTTAGATGTCCCCAATCAGTCTAGATTAATTAATTAATATTTTAGAACAGAACCTTATAATTTAAAATGTAAACCAATCAGCTTTCAAAGAGACACACTGCTTATTGAATCAAAAGAATCACAGTGCAATGTAAAAGGTTCTTCCCTTTTAAGTGTCACTCTTTGTTGCATTTTCAGATTTCCTGATTAGTCTGTTTGTACTGTTGTATCATTTTTTGAAGTTGACCAGAATCATAAAAGTAACAGATAAACATGCGAATCCTTTCACCTCATTTTTATCTCTTTAGCCGAACTGTCATTCTTATCCCTGTTTTTTTACTCTTCCTTTCGTCTGATTTCTCTGGAACATCGTTTCAAATGTCCCTGTTTATGTAAGGTACAGAGACTAATTCCCACACATTTAGTGGTGGCCGTTTCACGTTGCCTAAAATAGTCATTTCTACTCATCGCTTTGAGAATTTCAAGAGCCTCAAACCAGAATATTCCTTTATTCAGTGTCTGCTTTCCTTTAAACCCCACCTATACCGCCACCCACTGCGACGTTGGCAAAGTGCCACTTGCCCATACAAGACTGTCTCGGCGAATGCTTGAAACACACATGCAGAAACTGTGATTGAGGAGAAGCGACAGAGGAGAAGAAACAAACAGAGCAGAACCAACGAATAAACAAACGAGGATGCATCCAGGCAGATTACTGCAGACAGATGTGATACAACACAGAGGCATGTGGTGACACGAAACAAACCGGAACATAAAGATAAACACATCATCTGCCCAGCATTCACAGGCATCACTGCAGGCACAGACAGTTTAAGTTTCAACCCCTAGTCAGCCAAAATCCGAATAGCTACGAATGCATTCATTAACATTCTTCCTCATTTAAATACAATTTTGATTTTTCTTTATTTTTTTTATATAAATTGAAATTTATCCTGCATGTATTCTTTGGATTCAAGTACCTGATTCCTATGCATATACTGTATGTTTCTGTGGCTCTCAGTCTCCCTAATGTGTTTCACGTGCATAAATCAGCATTGAATTTGAATTTGAGGTAAACACAGAAGGGGAGACCGATTCATGGGCAGGACAAGGCTGCCAGCCTACCTCTCTCAGGTAGCAGGAGATACCCCTGAGGGCTACACTCATAGCGGAGGGGGAGGGAAGCTGAAGGAGGAGAACAGAAGAGACAGGATGAGGTGAGACAGGGTGAGCTTTTGAATTGTATATTTCCTGGACTTATCAAGAACTTCCTGAATCGAGCACCGTGGACAGGAAGCCAGTCAGCAGCGTCATTTAACATATTATGCATCACTTGTTTCACATTACTAATATAACTGTCAATAGTACAGAAATCAACTGAAGAATAGTATTTCTATATTAGAACATGGTAATCCGAGAGTAGGCCTGCAGCCACACCGCTTTGACAAAAGTCAACTGACAGAAATTACTAAGGACAGGAGACACTACTGTGCCCATCCTGAGGGGGAAGTCTGCCCCAGTCAGCAGTGCAGAATTTTTGATGTAAATAGAAATCTACTATTACTACTGTTGCTATTTTGCCCTCGAAGATAGCAAAAAATGTTCCCTGACTGTTAGACAGTGATATTTAAGCTGAAAACAGAACAGTGGTTCCACGTGGTTCCTTTGTCCTTGTCTCACTGAGTATTTAAAATATACTAGGAATTAGCCACTATGCAAGCTTACAGCATTAAATCCAAAGCCACAAATTTAAATTGAGTAATAATAATAATAATAATAATAATATATCAGTAAACATTTTAATATTCAATATTCTGTAAATGGCTATTTATTTTATACCACAATTACTTTGTGGTTATTAAACTTGCAAATTACTGCCAAGGTAAATCAAATAGCTTTCAGCTCAGGAATTTTTTTCAGAAATTAAGCATTTATTATCTTTCATAAAGGCATGATTTCATTATTAATTTTACGCACCGCAAAGATAATACCAAACCCTACAGTAAGCTTACAACATCATTCTGTCAGGCTGGTGACTGACTCACAACGTCCCCCCCCCCATTTTCCCCGCGCTCTCACAGGAGGAGGATGCTCCAGACATATCTTGTAGTGTTTGGTCTGGTCAGGCTTCAGGCGGCGCAGGGCGACCCGCGACTCCCCTATGAACTCATTGTGGCTTAGCTTGTCCTCGTCGCACACGGACACCCTGAGGGCGGGAGAGGCGGAGAATGTGAAAAGAGCAGCTAGATGGATTCCTACACCGACTCACCACCAATGTCCTCGTCGGCCTCCAACGTTCTATGCAAACGATGGCTTCCTCAACATATGTGTTGCAGATGAAGGTTTGTTGTGTGTTTACTATGTGCTTGGCTGGTAGAAGAGGCTGGCTGTTCCCAGAGAGGTCCCACACTCTCAACAGCAATATGTCATAAACCAGTGAGTCAGTGCATGCAGAGCAGCGGTGGGCCGGGGAAGGTGCTACATGCGGCTCAGCACTTGGTCATATGTGGGATGGAATAAAATGGAGGGTAGAGAGGAGGCTGAAAAGCAGCAGGTGTTTCGGCAGATTCGGCCCCCAGGTGATCCTGCTCCCTGCTTGCCTGCAGCATGACTCTCCCTCTTTAACTGAGCGCATGACTACCGAAGTACATGCTGTCAGTCATTCTGTGCATGTCTCAAGATCAAGACAGCAAAGGCAGAGGGAATCCAGCAAGACGGCGACACACAGAGCGAAATAACCTTGTATAGTGATATTTTTACTGGAAGATCAGTAATAATTAAGTATTCTGATAATGCAGTATTTTTTAAATGCAATAGGATCAGTCTGGCTGAGGATTTCTATAAGGCTAATGGAGCATTAACCCAAGGTAGAGTAATGCATACGATAAAACATGACATAAAATAGTCAGAAAAAGACAGATCAGAGTACTCACAAAAACAGACATCTTAAAATCTACTTTTTTACTTGTCTACTTTCTTTTGTCTATGACACAAATTATATATCTATATATGTGTTTAATAACAATAAATTAACAATAAATGATTTTATGGCGTAATGTTACTCTTTATATTTGACATCCTTTGATCATTTAAAAGTTTGCTACAGTACTGGTAGCTAATTTAATTTCCTCTTGGAAATCACCCATTCTCTTTTATTCTCTTCTATTCTCACACTCCCACACATTTTGAAACAGTTTCACCCACACACAAGCAAATAGATGGTGATATTTTACCTCTGGGGGTCAATAGAATTTAATGCCCCCCAGTAGTGACTCTGACCTCAATATGTCACTCTAGCTGGGAGAAAGGGGGACAAAAGTGAAAGAGAAAGGGGGGGGGGGCAGAAGAGAAGACCGCCATAACAGATGACAATAGGCACCGTGACACATTACTAACCTTAGAGTTTTCCTGTACATGTCTTCCTCAGTGATGCCACAATAGGTTAGAGTCTCGTTCCACACTGGATTCAAAGTGTTGCGCACAATTTTAGTCTTCAGCTTATTTGCCTGGGAGAAGGTTAGAACAAACATACTACACTGACCACAATGACAGCAACACCTGTGCCACAAGTGCACTTAATGCTAAAAAGTGATATTCACCTTGCACGCTCCTGGAAGTAGGTGTAGCTTCACATATGGATCTGCCAAACCATTAAAGTCCATTGGCTTAAGTCCCTGTGAGATGCACCAAACAGAAGGGCAGATTAGATGCTGACATCCCACCAGGTAATCACAGATCTGTGATGTTTGGCATCATATTATTCATCGTTGCACCCAGAGCACTATACTTTAAATCCAAAGTGGGCATGGTGTGCATCAGAAGGGATTGAAAATAGCAATTGAATAACAGCTTTGACGATCCTAAAACAAATCTGTAAGATTACAAGTCTCTTCTGAACAAGAAGGATATGAAACATCTAATTTGATTTTATCATTTAGACCTCTTGGGAAATCCATTTGTTGCCAGCATTTCCTCTATTGGCAGAGCAGTAAGTTTACACCTGCAGCAGAACAGAGTTGAAGCAAGACAGTCAGTCCTTCTGCTCTTTATCTGGGTCTGGCGGCAAAACCAGTTGAATGCAGGATTCAGAAACAGAAATGCAGGTACTGCATGTGTCTCAAAATCTCTCATATTAAATATTAATGTTCGGAAGAAATTAACAGCTTTGCCTTAATTGGCTTTTTGATTCATATTGCATATATCAGGCGGGGGACAATTGATGCTCTGGCTGGGACACAGTGAAATCAAACAGGCACAATGAAGGGTGAGAAGATCAAAGACTGTGGACATTGCAAGATCTCATAACTGAGGTGAATAGAGGCAAAAATATAATGGTAATGAAAATGGACTAAATTGTAAAATACATCGATTTCAAGCAACCTCGGCTGATACCTTGGCTCTGAGAACAGTGCAGTGCAAGGAGCTGGTGGCTCTTTCATACAGCAGGTCAAACTCCAGGATGCCTAAAGATGCTAAAATGTAACAATTATAGGATCAGTCACCCCTGGAATGCGCATCGTATCTCGAGTAAAAACATCATTCTTTAAATGATCTTAGCTTGATGTCTTATCAAGTAGCTAGCCCTGAAAAACATCGATAAATTCTGAAAAAGTTCAATTATTTCAAAGCTGAAATGGCTAAAATCGTAAATGTTACCTGGAGAGAGTCCACGGTTATACCAGTCAAGCACCTACCCTGAAATGTCTCAGTACATCTTTAGCTTTAAGTATGTTAATGTAAATTGCAGCTACCGGGTGGTCGCTGCGATAACTGTTGATACACACAAATAGTCTGTGTTTATTCTTCATGGTAATTAAAGCGCAGGCGAGTGTTGTCCATGTTGCTGGGTAAATGGCCTACACGCATAATCCTCATTAATGAGAAAATTAGGCAATTCAAAATTAAAGTGCATTAATTCATTTTGTTTCCCACAAAACATCCCCCCCTCCCCCACCCTCTCATCCTGTAGGGGATTATTTGTAAACTCGGACCATGAGAATTCGGTGCTCACGGGCCTGGATAATTCTATGGTCACCTGACATTGCGGTGGTTTAGAGCCTTTTAAAGGGGACACGCTTTGCTTTTAGACTCACTGCTGTCGTCGCTGTCGCAGCTGTCAATTTCAATGGACGTGTCCATGCTACTCATTGCAGACAAGGTCCCTCCTCCTCCGCCACCTGTGGCTCCTGTCAGCACAGGAGAGAGCAGACCCCCCCCAGCCGCAGCGGCGACTCCGCTTCCAGGGCTCAGGACCTTCGGGTTTGGCGAGATGGGCTCCGAGATGGAGGAGGTGGGGGAGAGGCGAGGGAAATAGGCAGAGATCTGCTTGATTGGGCGAATGGGGCCGGGACAGACATCAATAGCCATGTGCTCCTGAATGGAAATGGTCAGTTTCTTTCCCTTGCGTACCGTCATAGAGCTGAAGGAGAGAGAGCAGCAGTGAGCCAACTAGCAAGTTATTAAAAGACACATATGATTATTAATACAGGCGCATGTCCATTCTTTATAATAGGGAAATATCAGCTTAATGCTACATTTACTTATTTAGCAGATTTTTTTATCCGAAGCTATGTACAGCCCCTAAAGGGGGGTCAGCCAATCCCTGGAACAGACCCATAAAGACAACAAACCTGTAATAGACAGCACAAAGGCACCAGGACATAAATCAAATTGAACCCAGAAAAACTATCAAATCCCCAATAGATACAAATTGCTGTATATTATAGTATACAGAGCTCAATGTAAGAGAGGAATGAACAGGAGTTTCAGCTCCAAAATCAATTATCAGCGAGCTGATCAAGTACGGATGATAGCAGTATAGGAGAGCAGCCCAGTAGCTGTTTAGAAAATTAATCAAATACATTACAACTCTTTGGCCTAGGATATCTCTGCTGTTTTGATACCAGCTTGATACACTACATGGTTATATTAAAACATCAGGACTGGCTGGCACATCTGAAAACATTCACAGGCTACAAGCTGAATAACAGTTCAGTACTTTCAAGTGATTTTTTTCCCATTCAGTTGGTGCTGTGTAATGTTTCATGAATTTTTCCCCATCTTGTTCAGTATCTGAGCTGGATGATAACTAGAAAACGGCACAATCATTGCCAATTCTGTAACTGAACAAAAAGTAAATCTTCTCCCATTATTCAGTGTGCAAAAAATATTGACGTAAATTGTCTTTCATTATTTTATTAATTATGCTGTTTTGTTCACATTAATTAAATGGTGACTTTTTGTGTCAAGATTGCTGCTTATTCTAATCAGTATTACAAAATATATTTTCTGATTATTTGAAATTCGGCAGTCCTGTTTACTTGGCCCATTTAAACCCAATTTTTTTTTTATTTTGATCCTACATAAAAATTACGTTAACTGTCATTTATTGTCAAACCAAAATAATAAAATTCAGCATATACTGCTAGATGTAATTAATATTTAATAAATCAGGAATCCCTTACATTTTTACTGGTTACTAATGAAGTTGTTAGTTTTTACAAAGTAACAGCTGAGCAAATTATTCATCTTTCCAACTATGAAGTAATGTCGAGAGCTAAGGAATTAAAAGAGTTTAAAAGGAAGATAGTGAATGAGTAATATTCTTGCTATTGGTCACGTTCAAATTCATATCCGCGCTTGTTTGAACAAACAGGATTGCTGCTGTATATCGACAAAATACTGTCAGGCATCAGACCTTGAGCAACACCTTGAAACACAAGTGAACAAAACAACACAGACAGATTGTACTGATATATCAGGATACATTGCAGGAAACCGAGATTAAAACAGATATTACAAATAAAGAAAGGTGCTGAAAACACAAGCAGCATGACTGGATGGACACAACAACACATATAACTGACTCAGTAAAATCAATTACAAGCCAATTACAGCATAAACATCACATTTTTGTCCTATTGCAATGCTTTAGTTTGTGGTAAAGAAACACCTATAGGGGAAAATTTATATTTTTACATACATCTTCATTTTAGATAGAAGTCTGAATCTCTTTGCACACACACACACACACACATATATATATATATTTCTTAATGTATGATTCATGTATGGTCTTGAAGAATAAGCACCCATTAAGAGACATGCAACCATTTTTCCTCACCTAACTCTCCTTCTCCGCACCTCTTCCTCATTTTTTCACATTGCGTTTCCTCACACTTTTCTCTGCTAATTCCTTCACTATCTAGTATCCCACTTCTTTGCTCCCGTAAGTCTTTTCTTTCCCATCTGCCTCATATCTATCTCTTGTTCACTTTTGGTCCAAATTGGCCTTAAATTCCCCATCTGTCGTTACACTTTTGCTGAAATAAGAGTTTCCCGAGGTATGTTACCATCAAGACCAACACAGAACATGAAAGGACTTACTGAGCACACTGATGATATTGCTGAAACACGTAAGTAATACTATGAATAACTAATGGTGGGGGAACGTGTGGAGTAACGTTTTCATTAATTAGTGACACTGACAACGGAGAAATATGGGGAGCAGAAGACCAGCAGCAGCCCTGAGCAGCGTGGAAAAGCACTGTCACTAACTAATAAGTCTGACAGTAACACTGAACAACATAGGGGAGGCAAATGCAGCGTTCACACATAGAACTACCGCGCCAGAGACAACAGGTACGAAGATGGGGGGTGACAAAAAGGAGAAAAGGGGAAGTGTGGGCAAAATAGGGGAATATCCAGGCAAGGAATGAGAAAAGGGGCAAGAGGAGATGGGTAATGAATGGTCAAGATGAGTAATGAATAGACAAACAACAAACAAAATGGACAGTGAGAAATAAGGTAACAGTGATGATAAGCTCACAATGATAGAGTATTTCTCTATTAAAAAAATGCTCTTACCTCCGTGAATGTGCGAGTGTGAAACTCCCTCATAAACGAGTGAATCCCAGAGCAAGCGGGAAGCACTAACAGGTGGTGAGAAGGGTGAGGGAAGAGGAGAAGCAGAGAGAGGAGGTGGGAGAGGGGAAAGCAGGGGGGGCTTATTAAATATTCATTAAGAATCTATGGTATCAGAAATATAAAGTTCAGGTGATGAAGGAAAACAGAGATAAACAGGATGGAGATGATGGAGCCAATGAGCTGGAGGACAGACAGAGTGATGGAGACTGTTCCTCGAGAACCTGTGTCTGTGTCTGTCTTTCCTCTCTGTTTTCTTTCCCCTCCCTCGCTCTCTTCCTCCCTCCCTCCTAGTCTCTCTCCCACTCTCTTCCTCGCTTCCCTATGCAGTGTTTTCAATTCTGCAGTAACCTTTTGCTCTGTTTGCATTAATTTTCTGCTTTAGTGTTAACAAACTGTAATACCTGGCCAGTGCATGTTTTTTTCCTGTTGAAATAAGATAAATTCACGCAATAAATCTCTTTCTCTCTGGCTCCCTCTCTCTCTGTTCAGCCTGTATGCAGTGCTAATGCAGTGTAAGATACCTTGAGCCAGTTTTAGCACCTGTCTCTCTTCGTTCAGTCTGTATGCAGTGCTAATGCAGTGTATGATACTCTGAGCCAGTATTAGCGCCTCTCTCTCTCCATTCAGCCTGTATGCAGTGCTAATGCAGTGTAAGATACCCTGAGCCAGTATTAGCGCCGCTCTCTCTCTTTCTCTGTAATTACTGTAATGGCATCTCTGGTCAGTGATTGACGGAACCAACACACCCTTTCTCTCATGAGCAGAAATAATTGCTCTTTGGATCATTATTGTGTTTCTGTCTCCATCCGCCTTTGTCTTTTCCATGTAACCCCCCTCCCACCCCAGCATACACACACAGATGTATATTTATACATATTTGCTGTAATGGACTTCCAGTAAGTCTGGGAATGAGTGACAGGCAGGACTCTCCTGGAGTCAGAATGTTAACTTCTCTTCACGAAAAATGCTTCAGCTCTATCATTATTCTTCGCTTGCCTCTTATCCCACCCACGCACATGCTCTCTCTCTCTCTCTCTCTCTCTCTCTCTCTCTCTATCCCCCCTCTCTCTCTCTTTCGCTCTCTCCCTATCTCTCTCTCTCTCTTTCGCTCTCTCCCTATCTCTCTCTCTCTCCATCTCTCTCTCTCCTCCCTCTCTCTCTCTCTCTCTCTCTATCCCCCCTCTGTCTCTCTTTCGCTCTCCCCCTATCCCTCCCTCTCTTTCTCTCTCTCTCTCTCCCTTTGTGCAATGGGAATTTTATCACTATTCTTTCTCTACCCCCCATCCTGTCACTCTCTCTCCTTTAAATCAATTTATTGGCTTAAACACAATGATTTGTCATTGCAAATGAAATCCACATTCATGTAACACTCAATCAATGGGCCGTTTGACTTTCGTTATGTAAATATAACGATACATACTGACCCTCTATTTAAAAAGTATACAGTCAATTATCCATCCATCCATCCATTTTCTGTAATCGCTTATCCTATTCAGGGTCAAGGGGGGTCCGGAGCCTGAGGTAGGGAGTAACCGAGAATGGGGAGCCAACTTATCGCAGGGCTACAGTCAATTAAAGCAAAAAAAGAATGTAAAAACAATGTGAAATATTAGTAAAAGTAAAAGAACATCCCATCTGTTTATGGTCTCATGGGTCCTAGAGCCTGTTGCTGGCAGCATAGAACACAAGGCTGGTGCAGCCCCTGGGCTTCTCACGGCACATACATGCACACACATACATGGCTTGAGCAATGTTGAGATGCCAGTTATCCTGCTGCCAATTTCTTGAACCATGGGAGAAACCCAGAGTGTCCAGAGGACACCCATACCACGCAGGGAGGACTCTGCATATGCAGAGCAGCCGGCGGGATTGACCGCTGCAACCCCTGGATGTGGAAGATGGCAGCACTAAGCAGAGAGCCAGAGTACTGCCCGGAATACCAAAACACCTCCAGGCACCTTGGCCTTTCCATGCAGCTCTACATTTTCACTGCTCTCCCAGTCTGAAACTTAATGCTGCGTATTATGCTGCCACAAGTGCAGTGGCCCTCACCTACTAGGGCTTTCTGATTTTTAAAATGTATCCCCAAAATAAAAGAGTAGCTGTGCTTTTATGAGATCAGTTTTTTGTCCAGTAGACATTTAATATGGTGGGTGTGACTGTTCCCCTGTTTTTAGCAGTTTTCATGCTAGATACTGGCTGTATTTTTCCCTTCTTCCTCGTGTTAGAATCCATTTGCTGACAATAACATGGAAATGTATCACGTACTTTACTTGCATTAGACACAAATACTGGACTTTCTCCCTTGCAGAATGCAATTTTTATTGCAACGTAAATGTAAAATATATAACCTTTTTTAAAAAAGTACTTGCCTAAAGTCATAGGCAGTCGAGTAAAATTATGTTTAAATGCTCTTGATGTTGATGTAAAACTATGATATTATGTCTGTCTGAATGAGTTTAGTCATTTCAAAACCTCTGCTAAAGGCACTCTGGTATTTCCAGTAACCATCCAATGCAGCTGTGTGTTTGCTAATCTGACAAATAGCATACCATGTTTGACTAATCAATACCTCATTACATTATTCATATAATAGATTTAATTAATTTAGTCAGCTGGTGCTGAAATTTAACAAATACATGGAATGGCTGGGATGCTAATGAGGAGACGTTTAGGAAGTGAAGCGGTGTTCATCCAGCCATCCAACTAGCTATCAGTAAGTGTCTGGAGAAGAGAAGAATTTTTGAATTGCAGTATTATTCATTTGCATATATTCTTATGTTAAACAGTGCTTGTTCTAA
>JAODJX010000097.1:32562251-32574395 GCA_026776945.1 Isichthys henryi | reverse complement strand
TTTCACCAGCTTACTGTATATATTTGTATCTACATCATTTATATAAATTAGAAACAATAGTGGTCCTAGAATCGAACTCTGTGGTACCCCACTACAAAAAAAAAATCACCAAAAATAAGGTTTCACAATTATTGGCACCCTTGATTTATTGCTTGGTGCAACCACCTCTGCAAGGATAACAGCATGGAGTCTTTTTCTGGACTGTTTGACAAGGTTCAGGCAAACATTTGGAGGGATTTAGGCCTTTTCAATATCAGTCACATTCTTGGGTTTGTTCATATCAGCTGCCCTCTTCCGTTTAGCACATGGGCTTTCCATGAGATTGGGGTCTGCCTACTGAGATGGCCATTGCAGAATCTTGATTTTGTTGTCCCAGAATTTGTGTAAATTATAAGGTCATTGTCTTACTGTAAAGTCCACTTATGGCCATGTTGGGCAGTTGTCAGCCATTAAGTCATTACAATAAAATCCCATTATAGTGGACTCGCTTATAACAGAATATCATCTATAACGGACGAGGTTCCGGCCATGCGCCTTTACGAACATGCAGAAAAAGCATCGGATGTAGTGGATTCGCATATAACGGAATTTCATTTCCAACTGACAAACAATTTGGTCCCCAGGGCCACTTTTAGCTGTAGTTTTGTTCGGCTATAACGGACATGCAGGCTCCGTCGGTGATATCCAGTGCAGATACGTAGTCGGGATTATTAATCGTCATGCAGGAGTGTGGCATGAGTAAATGGTGTCCTGTAGTTGTGTTCTAGGCATACAGCAACTCTGGATATAACAGACTTTGGATATAACGGACTGTTTTGCCAGGTCCCTTGAAGTCCGTTATAACGGGATTTTACTGTATTCTTAACCAGTGCCCAGGACATCCATAATTAAAACATCTCAAAACATCACACAACATATTTCATTGTTGGTATGAGGTGCCATTCCTTGTATGTGTCTCTGTTTTGATGCCAAACATGCTGATGCTATTTTTGAAAATTGGCAGCACTTGCCTCTTTGTCTTGAGGTCCGGAAAGACATTCTCCTTGACACCCTATCAAAGGGCCAAAGAGCCAAAGAGCTTGCAGTAATAGAGGTGGCGTCAGATGCTTTTTGAAACCTGCTGACCCCAAGTTGCCACCAAGGCCTACAATTCTTTCATGCTGATTCTTAGGGAGTTTTTTCCTTCTCTCTCCATCGTCCATCTATCCTGGTGGGTAAAATGCGTTTGCATCCTCCACCTGTCAGGTTTCCAACTGTTCCATACCCTACATTTCTCAGTAATTGCCCCGACATTGTTCAGTGGTATACGGAATCTTCTGTGGATTTTCTTGTAGCTGTTACCAGATTTACGAACATCTACGACCATTTGTCTCTTGTTTCTATAAGTAAGGTAATGACATTTTAAGTTCCTTAAAATTTATATTAATTTCAATAACGTGAATTTCATTCCTGGTTTAAATTTGGTAGATTGTATCTTTAGGGGTGCTATTAACTGTGAAACCTTTAATTTTTCATTAAATTAATAAATAATTTTGGTTGTTCTCACAAGAACAATAATAAACTACAATATTTTTTTGCAATTTTAATTTATCTCTGTAATGTTATTATTTAGTGCCTTTCCAGTCAGGGGTATCAGTAATTCTGGAACGCACTGTACATGCCAACTCAAATGAAAGCAGACATTGACGTGGCCTCCCGTCTGGCAGGTGACAGCGACAGCACTGCCGTGATCGCCTGCTGCTGCTGGGGACTGCTACACGGCACCGAGGGGGTCCCCGAGAGAAACTACAGCAAGCTGGAGTACAGGGAGAGGCTGGAGAGCAGTGCAGAGAGGCTGTACGCGCTGTCGCATTGAGAGCAGAGGCTGCACCCAAGGGGCTGAAGGAGTGATAAACTACAGAAAGCAGGCGACTTCCCATGACGATCTGCGAATAATCACATTTAACAACTTACAATGTGTTTTTGCAGTATAATGTACTTATTTTTTTAAAAAAACAGCCGTTTTTGATTAATATTGTTGATTAATACTTACTTGATTAATATTATTTGTTGCTTTTCTACAGTTGTTAAAGTCAGATATAGCATCAACAATATTACACAACCATGTACAATTCTCAATAATGTGCAGGAAATGAAAGGTTGATTTGTAAATGTAATTTGCACGTGTTTTATTAAGCATCTGTATCAATAATAAACTACAGTATTAGATGCTGAGTACTGACCCTTAGCTGACAATGCCCACATGTAGTAGCAGTTGAGTAACGATTAGCCTGGAGATGGTTGAGAGCCGAATAAATGATGATATGCTCACTTCCAAAAGATCTTACAGTATGCAAAGGTACTTGTGCATTTTTTGAGTGTATTATTTATACGATGTCATTTAACAAAGGCAGGTATATATTTGCATGATTTTATTACATTTTCTGTCTTCCTGCAGTGTCCTTTGGAGTGAACACAAACAGACTTGCTCTGGAATTGATCTGAATTCTGGAAGATTGACTAATAAAACATGAGCAGAAACTGAAGGAGAACATGCAGTTCAAGGCTACAATCTCAACATCCAAAGTGACAATCTGGCTCTAAACTTAAAGGCTTACAGTAGCTTGTTACCTAAATAGGCTACAGTCAGGGACTATTCTTGACATTTCAGAAAAAAACATTGTCCATTTTAGTAACACCCTTATTTTTTTTTATCAGTTTAGGAATGATCAAGTTTTCATGTTGTACTTTAATTCCATTTCATTGCAGATAAATTCCAGACCGCATTAATAACAACAGTCCACACTGTAAGGACTCTTACGACAATACATGACTTTAGACATTAGAACCAATGATTGTAACAGCTTCCGTTTTATTTGTGTTATTTCATGTAATCATGTCCAGTACAGAGGCAATTCGAATGCTGGTACAAATAGCATAGTACCAATAAGAGACTAACAACTGCATTTTATATGCAAAGTTGTCATAATTCTTTCAATGAAGATAATGTATTAAAATCATGAAATATGTAACAATACCTTGACCAGAAGAGTACTAGGTGGTGATAGATGAAGCCATGCTTCTCTAAAAGGCCCTTGATCTCAATTGGATGAGGGATGATCCTTGTTGCTGACCCTGCGTCATGAGCAGAGACTGATTTGCTATAAGAAGCAGTTTACAAACAGTTCTATCTGCACTACCTATTAATTGTGAATGAGGATGTGGATCATGTATTGCAATGTAAAGCAAGTGCAAAAAATTGTCAAATATGTGCTGATTCAAAAAATGTTGTTTTGTTCATAAAGCTGATATGTATTGGCTAAGAATGGATTTTAAAAGCTATTTGAATCAATTGGTTCTGCTAAGGTAGGCACAGTACAGTGTTGCTACATATTTGCCATAGGATAAAAACATCAGTACATGGAGTAAGTGAGTGCGTGTCATGTGACCCCACAAGCTTGGGATGGATTTTGCGCTGTGCATACAGGACCGTGCTTCCTAATGCTATCCATCTCACAGACAATTATCCTAGGCAGGACAGTAGGTGCCCTGGAGCTTATCCCAGGCAGCACAGAGCTCAAGCCTGGGATATACAGTACCATGCACACTCTCCCACACACTACAGACAATTTAGACACCAATTATCTTAGCCACATGTGAAGGAAAACATGTAACCTAAAGACACAGAGACACACAGAAAGCTGCATAGCAGGTGCAGGACCGGAGGCCCTGAAACTGGAGGTATTACATGAGAGTGCCACCAGCTGAGGCACCATGCCCCCCCATCCTGTAAGTTCTCTGCTATTTGGCACACACTCCACAGACGTGCCCTTTTGGGGGTGACAGACAGCAGGGAGTGCTGAAACAAAACAAAATTACAAAAATAAAATGCAAACAAAGACACTGACAAAATCCACCTTCCAGTATCAGGCAGGAAGGTTTCCTGGGTGATACAGCACTTAATATAAGGATGAGCTATCAGTAGACATGAAAATGCGTCCATCTAGTGTAAAAAAATTATATGTAAATTTTCATGAAGATATTTTGATATTTAGGGGTTGCTCAAGTGCCCCAAACTTCATAATTATGGTATTTTGACTAGATTACAATTCCAAAAGCTTCGACTGTACAATGAAAGGTTAACATATGTTTTAATAAAGCTAAATAAAAATTGATGATAATCTGATGCAACACAAAACAGTTTCACTAATACACTAACAATTACAGGTGTTTTGAACGCAAACACAAACATCGGCATTAAAACGCTAGTACACTGTTGCAGTCTTCAGTTGCACACAAAGCAATTATCAAATTTTACACCTGTAATGATACTGTTCAGGTGTTTGTGCTAAATGTCTTGTGTTTATAAGCAACCAGCATTTCCGTGGTACTACTGAGAGCTGTCAAAACTGGGATCAGTTGTTGATGTTGTTGGTTAAACCATCGTTTATGGTTCTCAGCGATTACTTGTAGTGGAACCTGCAGTTGCTCCTCACACTTGGTCGGGCTTCCTGAAAACTGCTGTATCAGAGCTACTCCTCTTTCTGCATGATCATTGATTGCCACAACAGAACGGTCAATGGCTGAAGCAATTTGATAATCGTGATTCCCTGGCCACTGTGACACTGGCAGCTGTAGGAATCCTTGTGGCAGTCTGAGCTTTGTGAACAGTGCTTTTGTGTTTTTCGTTGTGTAGTCAGCCACAGATTTGTTCTGCAATGCATTTTTGTACTTGCCACTTGTTCAACATTTAGTGCAATGCTATGGCATTTAGCTAGAAGTCAATGGTGTTGGGGATCATCAGGTTTTTTTGCTGTGCAGATTATTTTCAAAATTGTTTAGCATATGTAAATATAAATCATGTCTATATATAAATATTAAATGCAAATGTTAAATATAAATGTTAAATATAAATCTTAGATGTTAACATATCTAAATGTTAAATGTAAAAAAAAAATGTAAAGGTAAATATAAATGTTAAACGTAGACTCTAAATGTTCAGAACATGTGCAAATTTGCCACGTCAATCTGCATAGAAATGAGCGGTAACGACGAAAGCGTGCAAAGTCAAAAGGGTCTGGCTGCTGAACGTCACTCGCACTGACAGCCACGCGCACTCTCAGCCACGAACTTTAAAACCTATTGCAAGCTTATGTGTTAACTGTGGGTGCGAGTGGGTTACAAACTACCTAGCACTCTATTAAATTTTTTGTTCTTCAAAAGTATATGGAACTGTAAGATATTGTATTTAATCCTCCGTTCACACATGGGAAAATCATCACTGCACTTTGTGTGCGAAATATTTAAACTGCGAGATTAAAAGTGTATGTCTGATGATGTCCCTCATTGGTTTTAAATTTATATGATGAAATTAAGGTCAGGTTAGGTTGGGGAGCATGCGCTGATGCAGTGTGTTGCTGCACGCACCACTACAGTAAAACTCCTCAGGATCCCACCAACCGATCCCCCAGGCAGATACATGGTCCAGTACCACCCTCCTGAAATGTCCATCCATCTGCCACAGCCAGGTGTTATGTGGGCGTCCTCTTGGACTGGTCTAGCCCTTTGGTCCTCAGCAATCAGGATCCTGTGAGCCGGATCACCCTCAGGGAAACACGGCACTATAGCCGTGTGGCGCAATTGACCCTCCCTCACAATGCAGGCAATATGCCTCATTCGGGACCCCTCTAGCAACCGCTCATTCGACAAAGTCAA
Organism: Isichthys henryi; assembly: GCA_026776945.1. Classification (NCBI taxonomy): domain Eukaryota; kingdom Metazoa; phylum Chordata; class Actinopteri; order Osteoglossiformes; family Mormyridae; genus Isichthys; species Isichthys henryi. The sequence continues at coordinate 32,568,701 of JAODJX010000097.1, read as the reverse complement.
ACCAGCGGTACCCAAGGGCCATCAGTACCAAAGAGACACAGTACCAAAGGAGTCCAGTCTTCATCTCACCTCACTGGATAGTGTCCATGTCTCACAGCCATACAGCAAGACTTGGAACCTTGTCCTCCACACACCCCTTTCCAGCGACCTAATGACCCCCCCCCCATGCTCTTCCAATCCATCTGCTAGCGTCATAGGAAGACCAGAGACATGAATGTTGCGGCCGAAGTAGGTAAATCTCTCGACAAAGTCGACATTCTCCCCACAGACGAACACACTACTGATGGCTGTGCCTAAGTCGTCATTAAATGCCTGGAGCTTAGTCTTTATCTAGGATGCCAACAATCCCAGATACTCAAGACTCCTTGCTCAGTCTCTCGAGAGCCCCAATCAGAGCCTCCATTGAGTCTAAGATCATGGCATCGTTGGCAAAGTCAAGATCAGTAAATCTTTCTTCACCAACATACGCTCCACAGCCGCTGGACCCCACGACCCTGCCCAACACCCAGTCCATAGAAGCATTGAACAGAGTAGGAGCAAGAACAGACCCCTGGCAACTGGGAAGAACGCTTAGGTTCTCCCTCCACTCTGCAAAGCACTCACAGTACCAGTGTACAGGCTGGCCATGATGTCCAGTTACTTCAGGGGAATCCCACGAAGTCTCAGAATGTCCCACAGGGCAACTCGATCAATTGAGTTGAACGCTTTATGAAAATCGACAAAGGCTGCAAAAAACCTCTGCCGATATTCGCACTTACACTTGATGAGAACCCGCAGTGCAAAGATACTGTTGATGGTAGACTTCTTTGGCATAAAACCAGTCTGCTCCGGTCGCTGACAGACAAGCAAGTGATCACGGATCCTGTTAAAGGTGACCCGAGCAAGGACCTTACCTGGCATTGAGAGCAGTGTTGTCCCCCTGTAGTTGCCACAATCCAGGCGATCACCCTTCCCTTCCCAGTCAGTTGCCTAACTCCCAAATGGAAGCAAAGACTGCCTGCAATGCAAGGACAGCCTTGCCACCAGCCTAGAGAAGTTCACCCCGGATACCACAGATCCCCATGGCCTTCCCTGCCCCCAGCTGATTCACCACCCGTGCAATCTCACTGAGGCCGGAGGGTCAGCTTTAAACAGCTGCTCAAAGTAGCTGGTCCAGCGGGTCAGAACTGCAGTGTCATCGGTAAGGACTGTCCCATCACCCGCCCTGACTGCAAGTTTCCGAGGAACAGATTCAGATGTGCGTAATGCTTCGATTCCTCTGTAAGCAGGACACTGGGTCACTAGACCACAGATGGTATCACCTGCTCACAAATTTGTTTAACAAACGCCTCCTTATCTGCCCTCAGAGCCCTTCACAGTTCCCGGTACAGACTGGAGTTGCCACCAAGTCATGCACTGCTACTCCTCTCGATAATATCTAGGGTGCCCTGTGACACAAACCAACTCCTTCTGGGAACACCAACAAAGCCCTTGGCAACCTTCAGGGTCTTATCACAGAAGGTCTCCCACATCACATTAGTGTCAGCAGTCGCACCCAAGTCTGTAAGCTCCTCACAGAGATTGCGTGCAAACTCACCAGAAACAGCTTGATCTTAGAGTCTGGCTAAGTCCAGCCTCATTCTCCTAGTAGGTGGTAGCCTACTGGATCTAAGCTGAATCTTCAGAGTAGCAACAAGTCTGTGGTCAGAATTCACAAACTGGGCACTTCTGTAGACCCTGCAGTTCTTCACGAGCCTCCAGTGTCTGGCCACGAGGAAGTGATCAATCTCCTTCGCCGCACCACCAGTACTGAAGTACTGGGTTGGAACCAGTATCCAGTAACCTGCAGCTCCTGACCTTTTGCGATGTCAAGGAATATGAAGCCACTTTCGCCCCAGTCTCCAGCCCTATCCGGTGACCCATCCAGTAGGCACGTGGGGTACTTCCGGTGTAAGCCCTATAAATGGTCTGAAAATGATATATGTGCACTACTAATCATATTGTAATAACTAGCAGAACTAACTAAAATTGATCAGATACAAACAGCCAAAACTACAACAAACAACCCTGAAATGCAGAGGTCTGATGCCAGACAGTAATGCACATGCACGGTGCGTAATTTACACAATGGCTAGACACGCGAGGATCGGGCAGTGTTCACGCATGACAATTGGGAACACACAAGCACACAAGTAACAAATACATACAGGGCTATTTACACAGCTGGAGATCATGTCAGGATAGGCAAATGGCCTCCACTACTTGGAGACATCTAGCCGGCATTACAATGTATTACGTGCTCTTAATGCGACTAACAAATGTATGTGAAAACATGGCAGAAAACAAGCCTACAGGAATCAGTTTGGTAACTGTATCCAGCACAAATAGGTGCAGGTTCTTTTGGGCTTGCTACAGCACCACCAACAGGCCAACATACATAACGTCAAGAACTGATTAGCTTTACTCATATCACACATACTTGGGACCGTCTTGAACAACTTTTAAAACATTTAAGTGATCAAAAAATTTAAATCCAAACCAATGAATGGCAAAGAATTTAGTCACACGTATGAACAGAAGAAAAGTAGTTATGTCAAATAAACCGGATTTTTAGCTTAAAAAAATATGCTGATATAAGCAAACTTACACCAGTGGCTGAAATTGTGGAAAATTGCAGATCTTTATTCCAGTTACTTATGTTATTGTCCAATGTATATTTGTAAACATTATTGTTTAAACATTATCACCAATATTTACATAGTAGGACAAAAACGCAAGGTGGTTCCACAATTTTGGCCACTAGTATATATGTACTCATCAGGCACTGCCTTAAAGGCTGCACTCTCTCAAAGCACAAATTCAAAACTGCATTTTAAAAAGGAATTCGTGCCATTTCTCCATTAGATGAGTCGTCACATTCCTCACAAATCCTACAACCAAGCCCCCATAGGAGAAAATGAAATGTTGAAAACTAGTAATTTAATCCAGTCACCTGCAAACACGAGAGAGCTCAGGTTTTATTACTTACCTGAACAAAATAAGCAGTACTTACACTGAGCATTTCACTTTGAGTTGTGATGTGCTCAGTTGAAGTTTGAGGACTTATTTTGCAATAAGCAGAGAAACAAAGCTCCTTCCTATTACAAAACCCGTATCGCAGTGATGACCCGTAACAGTACGGAAAGGCAGCTGATTTTTGCACCCAAATACCATAACAACGTTAGTTTAAAACTTTTATTTTTTTGGTGGATTTTATTTTTTTTTGTGTGTTCCCCCCCATCCCATAATTTTATTATTCATATATTCACCTACATTAGGAGAGAGGAAGCAGGGGATGAAAAGTGAAAGAGAAAATTTTGTTTTGTCCCCTGTGGTATTCTTCCCTTTTCTCTCCACCTCCCTCCCTCTTTGCTTCTGGTCAGAACAACTTTTTTTTTCTCTAGTAAGAGATTCTCTTCCGTTCCCTCTCAACGAGAGGAGAGCATGTAAATATCTGTCATGTGTCAGATCTCCTTCCGGACAGTTTAAAAGGAATAGATACGATTCAGTCTTTTGTTCTGCTAAAATCTCACTCAACGTAGCCTTTTTATTCTTCTTTCAGCTAAAAGAACTTGTAAAAAGAGGGAAAAGGGAGGATGTGGAAGGTTCAGGGGAGTTCAGGGTAACACCAGAGAGGAAAGTGTCACTCTCAGAGACCGAAGAGGAGACACCAAAGAGACAGGAATTAGAGGAGAACAGGAGAGGTGCAAGCATCCCCTTCCTTCAGCACCACTGGGGGCCTCTCCGCTCAGTTTCCAGGGGGGTGAAAGGGCAGCTGCTGGGGTGGGTGTGCCTGGACTTGCACTGAAGTAGGGAGAGAGAGATCCATTATTATTAAAACTATACAAATCAAACAGGAAATGAACAACTCCAGATACTAACTACATTAGTAGGCTTGTTGTCTGTCAACTGCCAAAGTAGTGTCAGAAAAAACTCCTGGTACAGCTTTGTTGCCTGAAGTAGAAACATTAACGTACTATCAATTGTACAAAAATGTTCATCACAGTCCATTTCTGTGCCATAAAAGGTACATTTACCAACAGCTAGGCTACAAAGTGGCAGACCCTTGAGGGTACAGCCCCAGTGATGAGTAATTATGCCCGGAAAGGAACAAATTGGTACTTTTTTCTTGACAGTGCAGAAGCACAATAAACCTGAAACACATTTCAGGAAGTTACCATTACCCAATTTGCTATTGGTGCTTTATTTATATATTTCACATTCATTGGTATCAAGCAATAAGCAGGCCAGTGTTAGAGTTAAGCTAAGAACAGACCCGTTAGTGCCTGTATTTTTCATATTTTCAAATAAAAACACACAAATGAACCATGAGTGGAAGCTGTACGCAGAGCAACGATGGCAGCTTGCGTGATGCACTCACCTTGTGGATGGGAAATCGTATAGGTGTAATGCTGATGAGTGCTCTGTTGAGGTGGGGGCCCGTGCTGGGGGCCTGAGGTGGGGCCCTGCTGAGGGGGCGGGGCATGCAGCAGCATCATGGGAGGGTGGGCGTGGGTCCCCGTGTGGTGGGGGCCGGAAAGAGCACCTGGCACGTGAGCCTGGTGAGTGAGAGAAAACCTGAAAATCCAAGCTCTACAGGTGCCTGAATAAGACTCCACACGGGCAGCGGGCAGGTCGCCTCACCTGGGCCAGCTGGCCGATAGGGGGGTAGGTATGTGGAATGTGCTGGTGTCCATGCAAACTGTACCCCTGCAGCGGGTAGGAGCCCTGAGGGGACGTGTGTCCGGGAGGCATGTTTGGAGGGGTCGTGGCAGACAGCTGGCCAGAGTGGTACAGAGACTGGGTCTGAGGGCCTGATTGGGCAGACTGGGGAGGGCACAGAGAAGCATTAAATCACGAAGGATGCCTCCACCATTTCTACACGGAGTGCTTAGCCCAGCTAAATGGTCAAATAAAAAGGAGAGACTTGAGACGAAGAGGAGACGGAGGAAGTATGAAATACCTGGCCTGGGCTGGGAGCAGTGTGCTGGGGGGGCGGCTGGCTGCCCGTGGGCGTGCTGGAGGGCTGCGGGGGGTGCATGGAGCCTGAGTGATGGGAGAAGGTCTGAGGAGCTGAGAGCCAGAGAAAGGGATGGTTTCTGTGAGTAAACCTGTGCCAGGGTCAGCCTCAGTGGCCAGCCATCTGTCTGACAGGCAGGGTCGCTGACATTTACATGATATTTCATCACAAAATCACGAGCGTCTCCAGAAACACAGGATGCCTCGCCCACTTGAAGACTCCTCCAGGTCACATACCATATATTCCCTGCTGTGACCCCGGAGGCCCCTCTCCCTGGCCGGGAAACTGCGGGCCGCCGGGCGGTCCCAGGGTTTGGGGGTGTCCCCCACCAGAGCCCAGCATGCGAGCTCCAGCTGGCAGAACCGGGTACATTGGCTGGGAGGCAGAGAGGACGTCAGTGCAGAGCAGGGCTTGGGACGACACGGCCACAGAGACGTGCTGGCGCATTACCTGCCCAGTGTAAGGGCTCACGGACTGAATGACCTGCTGGCTGTACTGCTGGGGGCTATACTGCAGGTAGGACTGAGGGTATGGAGAGGCCACGAGGGGGGGGCCAGCCGCTGATGCGGCTGCCTGCAGCATGGGGGGGGCAGAGGAGCTGTGGTCTGAACGTGGGGCCACTACTGAGCCTGAGAGAGAGAGAGAGAGGGAGGCACATGAAAGTGCAGCAGGGAGCGGCAGATAGCAGGTCGTCCTGCGGAGGGGGCTGCCGCCGGGGACTCACCTTTTGCCCTGGAATATTTCCCCGGGTTGACAGCAGACATGGTGTACGGGTACAGCGGGGTGGGCTGGGGAAAGGAGATGAAATAGGACAAATGGGCATGTGTGTTAAGGACCACGGGGCGACTCACACGGCCCCCAGAGGTTCTATAATCAGTTTCCCCGAATGGCATGTCAGTCCAGCAAAAGCCACTTATATTAAAGTGGAGTGACTGACAATGGTGTTAATGGTTAATTTAATTCTCACACCAAGTACCAGTCAAATGGCTGGACACGCCTACCCATAGAAAGGTGCATTTATACTATTGTCTACATTTTACAATAATGACATCAAAGGTATAAAACAACATTAGGGATTATGTACTGATTTAAAAAGCATTACACAAGAATTTAGTTTGTTGGCGGTGGGGGCAGCTCTGTGGATTGGGACATAGAAAGTTGTTCCAATCCCTGGGTTAGCAGAGTGATCCCCGCATTGGGCCCCTGAGCAAGGCCCTTAACCCCAATTACTCCAGGGACTGGCTTATGCTCCTGTCTCCTCTATACCAGTTTCATTTATATTATTTATTATTATATTATTTATACACACACACACACACAGCAAAAAAAGAAACATCCCTTTTTCAGGACTGTATTTCAACAATAATGTTGTAAAAATCCAAATAACTTTACAGATCTTCATTGTAAAGGGT
>JAODJX010000097.1:32543899-32562151 GCA_026776945.1 Isichthys henryi | reverse complement strand
TACTTTCTGTAAGCTGTTAAGGTCTTAACGACCATTCCACAGGTGCATGTTAATTAATTGATTATGGTTAATTGAACGTGCATGGAAAACATTGTTTAAACCCTTTACAATGAAGATCTGTAAAGTTATTTGGATTTTTACAACTATTTGGATTTTATTGTTGAAATACACAGTCCTGAAAAAGGGACGTTTCTTTTTTTGCCGAGTATATATATATATAAATTAAAAAAATAAGATTTTCTACACATATAAATAAACATAAAAAGAATGTTGCGTGTGTGTGGTATGCGCATATAACACGCGCACACACACGAGTTGGTCTTCCTATCTAGATGGGGACCGTCCATTCATTTCTATGGAAAACCCCTAATCCCAACTCACGACACCCTTAACCCCTACCCAGTACTAACAACAAACAAAAATACAAGACTTTTCGCACTTTTACTTTTTTGATTGCATTCAGAGATTTTTATAAAATTGAGGTTATCCAAATGGGGACCTGAAGAAGTGGTCCCCAAATGTGATCTATGCGCGCGTGCGCGCGCACACACACACACACGTTAAATGAACCCTAGCAACAAACAACTGTCAAAATGGTAAGTTAATTGTGGCACTGTACTGGATGTATCTGGGGCATGTAGGAAACATAGGTGGAGTTGTAAATAGATCCTTGTCCTGGTGGAGGCTGCAAAACCACCGAGGGGCTGGGGGGCGTGGGCCGTGGCGGGGTAGGGGCTGAGGTAGGCTTCGGCTGCAGGGGGAAAAGCATGAGACACTCAATAGGACTCCTCCTCAACTATGGCTCACGATTAGCAGGCATTTCCATAACACGGTCCTCCATCAGGCTTACCGGGGGCTTGTTGGGGTTGAACTCCTTCGCATTAGGGTTCAGAGTAGATTTCTTCACTTGGCTGGAGGAAATGCATGTAGGTATTAAAACCAAAAATGTAATAAAGCCCCCCTGGATTCACTTGTCTCATTAGTTGCTCATACTCTCCCTACTTACTCAGTGACACCTTCCACCCTCTCAGTCGTTTCCAGTTTGGCTTCTTCACTTCCTGGGGTCCTGGTTGATTGGAGTGCCCCTGGAGACTGCCTGTCTGAGGCCACAGCTGGGATGGTGGGTACCGCACTAGCACCAACCGTGCCCTCTGGCTCCTTTTCCTTCGCCCGCTCCTCAGAGGGTGAGGTGGGTGTTGGTGGCTGAGGGACATCTTGGGTCACATTAAGCTTGGGTCCGGGTGCTGGGACAGGTTCTGCTGGAGAAATCTGGGATGGGCTAGACTGAGGAGATTCCGCAGTCGCTGCCACAGAGGTACTGGTGTTGCCTCCACTGGGCTGAAGCTGAGCAGGAAGAAAGCAGGCGAAGGTGGGGCTAAGGACACTTAGAGCAGGTTGGATGGAGTACAAGTGTACCACCTCAAAGTCATTTTAGCTCCTGCGCCACACCATTTTGTCAACAAGCTGCCTTAAAAGGCAAAAGTAACATGGTAAATTGAGCATAAGTGCTGCTCTCCTTAACTAGAGTGAGAGTGTTAGCAGTCAGCAGTGAGACATCTTTACTAGTCTGATTATTTCTGGGTTTAGGACCAAAACATTCAGAAACGAGATAAAATTACACTGTACTTACTCTGAACTCCTTGCCAAACTTCCGGAGTTCCTCAATTTGTGACCGCTGCTGAACGGAAGTAACTGCAAGATGGAAAGCTGAATTTAATCACTGTTTGGGATACGACCCAATTGCCATGGTGAGATGCATATGGGACCTACCTTTGGGGGTCTTCATATCCTGTGGGCTGACCAGATTCTCCACTGCTCTGTCTTTTCCCGTGGAGCTGAGGATCTCATTCACTGGAGAAAACATTTAGAAAGGCTCAACCGGAAAATCAAAATCACTGCATGGCAGCGATGATGTTCTAGTGCATTTTAATTCAGACCATAATCGAGTCATCTTCACATCTCAGAAAAGCAAAACAGAGAGTCACTAAGTGAAGGCATGTCACTGTGGAATGAAGCAGGATATAAAATTGTAAATGTACAAGGTTCCAACTACATTTAAATAAGTAATTGGTTTTTGAAATGGTTTATTTTCTACATTTTTGACAAAAGGACAAAGTGTTTTCAGAGGTTATGGGATTTAATCAGCTACAATAAAGAGCAGGTATCTGGCAAAGATTTGTACATTACATTTAAGTTCTGGTGAAGTGTTGTTTCAAAAGGACAAGATGTGAAAGCACTACACTAACAGCACACATTCACACAGCCAACACGCTGTTTGGAGAGCAGAGATCCAACAGCAGAGGAAAGAAGAAAAGACAGAGGAGCATCACACTCACACAGAGAGAGCAGAAGCAAACAAGGATGAGGTCTCACCATCGACAGGGAACAGAGGAGCTGGACCGGGTGGCTTTTTCGTTGTCATGGAGACCGGCACAGTGTCTTGGTATTGAGAAGCAGCAAGAGATGCGTCCTGGGAAGAACCCCCTGATTTTGGTGAACGGGAGACTGCAGGGAATAGTGGGAGGGAAACAGGGTTTTTAGGAGGAAAAAAAAAGTGTTTCACACTGCTAACAATGCAGTGAATGTCTCAAACGAAATGCATGCACATTAAGTCTCAGATTCTCAGCGAATCAGGCTACAGGCCATCATAAATGTGTAATGCAGTTAGCACACCTTGGCTTCAGTGCGAAACCTGACACTGAAAATCTAGTGAAAAACTATATATACACTTAGCAAAGGAAGTGAAGCAGCCTTAGCTATGATGTAACGGTACGAGTGGATCACAGCTCAGAGCTGTATTAATTACCAGCAGGGGTGGAGTGGGTGGCGGCAGTTCGAAGGGGCCTGCTGGTCTGTACAGGCCTCTGAGACTTAGGAGATGTTCTGGACGATACTGGAGGGTACAAGACACTTTGCAAGTAAGCAACCAACGCAATAAAATACAGTGCAGCCAAAAAGCACTAATGCAGCTGCCTACTCGCTCACCTCCATTAACGGGCCTGGTGGTGTCGCTGAGTGAGTGAGGGTGGGACAGCGAGGGCGTGCCTGACTGGCCATGGGGGGCAGGGGGGCTGTTGGGAGAGGCTGCCACAGGGGCAGCAGGGGAGGCTGGGGAATCACTGGGGCAAGGCAGGCCGAAACCGCCCCCACTGCCCAGGGAAGCAGGGGAAGTGAATGCAGTGCCAGAACCGGGACTGCCCTGGGGGTGATGTGGAGAGTACCCCCCCCTGCTGGAGAGGGGGCTGCTCCGTTCAGAGGACGATGCCGACTGGCCGCTGGAGGTAGGCGGAGGAGGCCTAGGGGAGTTGCTGGAAGGCGCCGGCCTGCTGGAGTGGTAGCCTCCCATGCGATTGGGGAGGGACGGCGTGGTCGCCCCCACACCCCCTCTCTCGCCCCTCTCTCCTCGCTCGCCTCTGATGCTGCTGCTTGAGGCGCCGATCTCTCTGGCTCGCTGCGGCAGAGGAATGTACTTCCCTTCCCTGGCAGAGACAGGTGTACAGTTAAGGTGCTGGATGTCAAAATCTAGACTTACGGCAGAATGAATGACACTCGCAAGCAACGATCAAAGCAGCCTGCCATTCTGGGGCTTGGACACTGACCTGTTACCACAGCTGGGGCTGTCCCTGCCCCGGTCCCTCTCCCGAGGACTCTCCCTCCCCCGCTCCCTCTCTCCTCCGTCTCGCTCCCTGACGACGGCACTGAACCGGTCCTCATCCGTCTTGCCGTCCTCATTCTCCAGGGCAACGCGGTGCCGGTACTGAGGGCTAGACTCGATCTCGCTGGCCAGGCGGGCTGCCCGCGCCTCACGCTGGCGGAAGCCTTCTGAAGTGCCCCTCTCCAAGGGGACACTGCGTGGGGGAGAGGGATCAAACCAGGTTAGGGGCAGAACACACTGTATGGAAGTCAGTCATTGGCACTGCTACACGAAAGTGCAAAGCAGGCTACTTCAGTGTGGCAGCAGAGTGCTGTACGATTTAGCCATCCATCATAACCACTGTCATATTCATCATTTGGGGTGAAAGATGCTGGTGGTAGGCTGAAAAGGCTTTTGATCAAAGCTCGCTCTCTCTCTCCCTCCTCAGAGGCAGCAGTACAGGAAAGAAGTGTGTCAAAAATGCACTCCATTCTGAATGAGGCCCACCCTCTTAAGAAAACACTGACACAGCTGAGGAGCAGCTTCAGCCAGAGGCTCCCTCACACAGCTGCACGCTTCAGACGCTCCCACGTCTGCACAATGTTTCCAGTCCCCCATGTCTCTAAGCCCAGCCAGCTCAGAGGGCACCATTATCCATGCACCAAGACAGGCTCTACTATACTCTTACCACCTACATTATACACAGGGCGGTACTTTTCTGTGATGGATTAATAAAGTTAGCTTAGCTGGGTTAAGATAAGACATTAGACAGGACTAGCAGGGCAACCAAAAACACCCAAATCATCTGGTGATATTCTGCAGCATTGCAAACAGAATATTGATGAATAAAACTGACAGCTTTCACTGTTGAAAGTCCACTCCAGCCTCCAGCTCACCTGAGTCAGGTAATTAAGAGCATGAGGTATGCAGGTAGTGGAATAAAGACAATAAATGTGGCCTGGATGGTGAAAAAAAACTGCTGAAAACAACAATCATTTAACTTTACTACTTAGAAATGACAAAATACAGCTGTCAACTCATCACCCTTAAGGCAACAATTTTGATGTACAGATTTTCATGAGCATAAAAATAAGCTTATAGCTTTTCTGTGACGTGAAAGTTACAGAAGACGGATATATAAAAGGATACTAACGTATATAAAGAGAGACTGGAGTCGTATGTAGACTTGATGCCATAGTTCTCTTCATTGAACCTGAACATCTCATTGGCATCCCACCCATTTGACTGAAAAGAACAAACAAGAGAACATTATTGCACATCCAAGAATAATCGATTCTTTTGTTATGCAAATGTAAAAACTCCCAAAACTGTGGTCATGGCAGTTAAAGTGTGAATGGCTATTCTGGCTGGGGGTTTTGGGTGTTAAGGCTTCTCATACTCAAACATGAGAAATCCACCACTTGGGAGAGTGGTAAATTAAAATGTGATGCAACGAGCGACCCACAGCGCGTATATGGAGGAGGATGCGCAGAGATAGATAAGGAGAGACCCGCAGCACATACATGGATGAGAATGCGCAGGGAGAGACCCACAGGGCATACATGGGGGAGGATGCTCAGAGAGAGACAAGAAGAGACCCGCAGCGCATACGTGGACGAGAATGCGCACGGAGAGACCCACGGGGCATACATGGGGGAGGATGCTCAGAGAGAGACAAGGAGAGACCCGCAGCGCATACGTGGACGAGAATGTGCACGGAGAGACCCTCAGCGCATACGTGGAGGAGGATGTGTAGGGAGAGACCCACGGGGCATACATGGAGGATGCTCAGAGAGAAATTAGACTCACTGCGTCAGTCTCCAGGTCATAGTTTTCTCCATTGCTGTCTCCACCCTCCCACCTCTGCAGCACCTTCTCCTTATGTTCTCCATTGACCCGGGATGCACTAATGGCAGTGTCTGTGAAACTGTCTGCTCATGGACAGAAAAACACAGCAATTAAAAGATATGCAGGTTCACCACTCTAGGCTGCAGGTAAAATCTGAGATTCATTTTGGTCCCACAATCATCCTGGAACATGCATGCCACTTGGTCATTTTTCTGCCACAGTTTGAGAACTTTTGACACAAGCTATAGCGCTACAAAATTGTTTCCCACCACTTGTAGCCATCTTAGAAGGGCAGTTCACCCAGAATTTTCCCCAATTAGCGACCCAGGCATTGGGACACATTACAGTCAGATGAGAACAATGTGAATAAAATGTAGTGACTGCAGATAAAAATAAATGTTTAGAAAATTGTGAACAGCTAGCAACACAGAAGCTGTTCTGATGCATTTGTAACATACATCAGGACACATAATGAGACTAGTTGGAAAATCTCATTTCACTAAAAGTTTTCCTGTCTATTCATCTTTTCTTACAAATGTTACTGCTGTTTTGGAAACAGCCCACTACATCCTAAAGGTGCTTGTAAACTCTCATAAACCACTGGTCCTCTAACTCAGTCATACAACTACCATCATAAAAGGTTAAGCTTCATGATAACAGAATAGATCTGCAGCTACAGAAGCCCTGCAACATCTCATGATAGTCATTCATGTGTATGTGTGGCTGGGCTGTACGTACCTCGAGTGGCATAGCTGAGGTCCACATCCCTGCAGGTCATGGTGACCATGTCGGAGGGGCTGAAGATCATGGTGTCTGTGATCTCCTCTCTCCTGGGAGGGGCAGAGGAGCCCCCTGCCGCTTCGCATCGCCGGTGCACTGCATCCACTGCCAGCTCGCACTGGGGTGAAAGGAAGCACCACCACCACTCAGCAACACAGAACACACGCAGAAAGGAGTCACAGCAAAAAAGGCAGAGGTGTGATTTACCCGTGAGCTGAGGGTCTTGAAGATGCCCTCGTATACACTGCCGTTCTTAACTCTGACGTCACAAGTTGAGCCCTGCGATTCAATCAAAAAATATTTACCTCAAATTGCATTTTTTACCCACAAACAGCGACAGAAAACATTGCTATGTCGTTATCCATAAAACACTCAGAAAAATCTGCAGCTGAGAGCCACAGTAACCTTTAGGTTGGTGCTCCCAGAAAAGACTTAATAAATGCACTCAACATGAACTGCTCTAGTACAAGTCTAGAAATAGGATATAAACTAAGACTCATATAAGCAACTGTACTTTGTATGGATTTCCCCCATTGCTTTATATGAGACAAGGAACTCGGATCCCATATTGGGGAAAAAATTAAATACTTCGAGCTGAGGAAACAAATCCAACTAGATAACAGAAGGAATGTCCATGATGAGTGGGCAACACCAAAAAAAATAAAATACAGTAGATACAAAAGTACGTGACAGTTTATTCAAAGAACAACCATCATACAGGAAGTGAAAAGTGAAGGAATCTCTCCCCAATTTCCCATTTTTAATTTAGCAACCAATTTTACCGCGTGCCAATGAAGTCCGAAGTGGGTATCGATTTTTGTGTTAATGCAGCCACCATATCCATGGCAACTGCTCAGAGCGTTGCCATGGATACGGGTGTTGTACTGTATCTTCAGATATTCCACACAAAACACAAAGTTTGCTACACTGGACAAGAATCTATTCACACAGTGGTGTCCTTGTGAAGAGGTTACACCACTGTAAACAAGACAAACTCACCACCACAGCTGTCAGATAGTGCAGCATCCGGGCATTGTTGTACACGCCTTCGAATACCTTAAACGGGACCACAGAAGCTGAGTCAGAACACTATTTACATGCCTAGACAGACAAAATGACAGATCCATTTGCAGACACCCTTACAAAACTTTTTTCATACTAGACCTCCGTGTGCTTGAGGAAACCATAAACTAGGATGAGATGTAAACATATGATGCAGCACTTATACATAAATTAAAAAATGAACCTTAGAGAGCATTTTAAGCATATTTAAAATGGCATCAGGCTAAAAGGTTAAATAGCATAAACAGTCCCAATTCACATTCGTACAAGTAAATATTTACATAATTGCAAAACTCATAAAGGTGCATTACATAAACTGAACTTAACGTGAAATAAAGCAAACTTTCGTGTTAGACAGCTTGTACACAGGAAAGGCGCTGGAAAGCTTAGGTTCAAACATGCCGCTTCTTTTTCAGTCGGTCTGAATACCCAGCAAGCCTTTTAAAATGAGGGCAGCAGCTTCAATGGGGAGGCTCATTGTCACAAGACATGCAAATACATCATTTGAAGGGCACGGCCTTTAGTCACCTGCCTTCTTGTAAAGGCACCTTAAAAAACACCAAGTTAGGTAATGATATAGTTTTGCAAAACTCAATTCTACCTTCCATGCAATTAAAAAAAGTCACTAGCAATAATGAAGGGTACGAAAAAAAAACAATTTTGGAGTATTACGTAAGATAAAGGTATACACCTTGGCATCATTACTGGTATTGTTACCTTTAAGGTTCAAGATTCAATTTGTCATCGGCAATGTCCTGAGCAGTGTAAGTAAAATGGAAGACAGGACAAGACATACGACATTTGTACCTTGGGGATATGCTATAAAGACAGATATAGGGTACTAGGGGACACACTGCTCTCGAATTGACCGTGGTCAAGAAAGCGATTTTGGGCCCCTATAGTATTCATCAATTTATTCCATTAAAGCAAAATCTTTACAATTAAATGGTAAGTAGAAATGGAAACTGCTACCTTGGGATGCAAAAAATAAAACCTACAAGGTTGCGTAGGTTCCTGCATCAAATTCTCAAGACTAATAACAGCAAAAAAAATACAAAACAGATAGTAAGACAGTAAGGAGTCATGTCATTTAATAGTCCACAGAGTATGTATAATTGGTGTCTGTATTGCATAAAGATTACCATTCACTACTTTCAGGAAACTGGGATATACTGTAGAATATCATGCATGATGTCTCAATGGAGCATCTTTCAGCTTCATGCGGCAGTGCTAACATAAAAGTTGGTTTTACATTAGATATTTGAGATATCTGGGATTTTCCCCCAAACTTAAGAGAAAACCACCAAGTGGTGCCACAAGCCCAAGAAACTGATAGTCTGTCAACTATTAGGTAGGCAATTTCTAAACATCCATTGTCTACTGTAGAATTCTGCAGATAATTCTCTAAGCAGGTTACCTTTTTCCCAGATGTCTGTTCTACTTCTGAAATTTACAAATTTTCTTTGTTATATGAAAAATCTTGAAATCAGTAATAAGCCTACAGTTAATAAGCTAAGCTATCCTTTGCATTTTCTAATACAACTATCAGCACACATTTTTCAGTTCTGAAACGTACCCATTTGCTAGTGCGTGAACATTAATGCAAGTCCCTCATCAGTGCCACAATCTCAGGTTGAAAAACACATGCCTGGCTTGCCTCACAGTATCATAATGTTTTCTATCCATCAGTAAGATCATTGAAGTCAGTTGGAGTTCTCTAATAATCAGGACACTTTCTCCCACCACATACTGTCTATACACAACCTGTAGGTACTTGGCCAGTCATTCCAACACACTATACCACCTGGTAAGCAGCTATAATTTATAAAATAAAGCAGGTAAAACTGGATATATTCCTGCAGTCTAAATAAAACAAACAACATTCAGGGGCTTGCTATCTTAACACACCGTCAGCATCTTGTATTAAAAGACTTGTGTTAAATTTAGTCCCCATTAGACAAACCAGAAATAAACACCAAAATAATGTAAGACCAAACTGAAATAATGTCGATAAAAATAAAGACTTATCGGTAAAAATAAATAATTTCTCTCATTAACTAAGTTTAACACTCCATCTTATGATACTCGACTTATAACAATTATTCCCAACAGATATAGTTTCAACAGCTGGGGGGCGGAGGTTTAAAAGCAACTTCATACGCCATTAAAAAACTCAGTGGGACAGTATTGTGTCCAAACAAGATTAATATAAAACACAATTATATAATGTAAGACTGCAGGAGACAGAGCGCTTGGGAAACTAAAACTTTTAGCGCAGTTCAACTTAGTTTTTATCTTTGAATCAGAAGGTATAAAAACGGCAACTTCACTGGTGTTTGAGTGCATATGAACATAAAGCACAACTGTCAATATATCGCTGGGGAATAACGATTAGAATTTAAATAACGCAACAAAAGGCACAGACACACATGACAGGGAAAAGCAAGAAACACGTTTCACAGTTGACTTACTACAGAGGACTGAGGAGTGGGCTTCACCGAGTTACGGCTCCTGGAGAGAAGAAGCGACAGATCGGCATGTTAAAACCGAAGCAGCAGCATAAACAGGACCAGATTTCAGTAACGTGTGTTATAACACAACGACGACCTAAGCGACCACAGGTACGCATATAAAATAGGCAACAGCTCAACACAAGCACGTATTTCCAGCAGTAACTATGACACCACCCTTCCACCCAGTCAGTACCACATTATATATAATAATGCTGAATGCTTCATTGGTTTTATCTAGTAACAAAAAAGGCTAATTTTACGTGTGAGAGATCACCTGAAACCGGTACGTCGTGATGACTAATCTACGTTGTAACCAAAGCACGCGGAAACACAGAAAACGACCACGATCTCGCTAATCATACATTTTAATATAATTCATCTTAAGCAGACTGGTTTCCGCGCTTTGCAATATCTCCCTCCGGCACGGATGGCTCGGGTAGCCCTTGTAAAACTCAGATGACTGATGCATGTAGATGAGCAGCCCAGTAGCTAAGCGGATGCACGCCCGTACACTAACTTCTTAAACGATGCTGCGCATAGCGTGACGCAATACCAGTACGGTAACGGCACACGGCCGCGTTCATGTGTGGTCTCCTGGTTATTTAAAACCCCCACTGTCCATCCTATGCCAGTATTCCGGTGCTTCACGGTACGCAACGGTATTAACATTTAATTTATTTAAGCTCGCAGACAAAACAACCCGTTAGCTTTAGCGACAGAAATCGACGCTTACATTGGGTTAGAAGTCCTTGTTAATGAACTCCTTCGCCATTTTACCGATTTACCATAAATTACGCCGGGCTCAATTACAGTCTTCTTATTGGCAGACACGCCCAATCAATCAAAGCTCAGATGGGCCGATAGGACGAGAGACAGGAGCCGATCCTCCCCCTTACTCGACACGCCCACTTAGATTCCTCGCGTTGACCGGTAGGCCCCGACACACTGAGAAAATCCCCGGCCTCGCTTGATCAGATCAAATCGGCTCTCACTTACCTTCCACTGACTGTTCGGCTGTTGATCCCAGAAGCCGTGGAAGACATGTTGCCCTGGCCCAAAATCCCATTCGAGGTTTTTCGCCCGCTAGAGCCCGACTGTTGTGGCTTCAACATGGCCGAGTTATATTAGCTACCTCCCTCTCGATGGAGTCAAACCCCCCAAAATCCTCTGTCCGCTAGCTTGCTATGGATAGTTACAGTTACCGACGCTAGGTAGCTAAGCTAGGTTTAGTTCAGATGATAAAAGTATGTAGCTATAGCTACAAACTTGTAAATGAAAGGCGATATTTCTGCAAAACAAGCAATAAATCCCCCTGTTACCAATAACAATATAAGACCAAGAGTCCAGTTGAATCGGCAGAACTGCAGAAATTGTTGTCAGCTAGCGAATTAGCTAGCTAGTTGCCCTCTTCTTTCTTGTCTGAAACCTTTCATTAGATACGGTAACGATTCCGATTTTATAATCCGACGTATTCCATCAGTATTAATGTCACGAGCGAAAAAAAGAGCAGTATGTTAGCATTTCGAGGTGACCGCCGTCACCAGATACCAAGGTACGACTCGCACTCAGCCCGCGCGCCACCGAAAGTGAAAAGTGGGGGCTCGAGAGGCGTCTACGTACGTGCGTGCCTGCGTGCGTGAGTGCGTACGCAAAGCGGCGCGTATTCAGGGGCCGGTACTGCATGCTGTTTTATGGACGCTCACCTCTTTGGCTCTCTTCTTTTGAGTAATTGACGTGCCAGTTAAATTTCCAAACTGCATTTTAAATTTTCACTGCTACAAAGTTAAATAAATATACAAATAATAATAATATTAATAATAATAATAAATTTAGCTGTGACAATGATCTTTTTCCCTTAAACGAATCATAACGTGTTTCTTTGAAAATTAAGGTTATATTCAGTGGACACTGAAATACGCGTGATTTCACTTTTTTTCTTTCTTTTATATAGTAACTAGCTGTAAACTTTGAAGAAGTAGTGATCCCAAACATTCATTGTTCTTTTGTAACCTTCTATGGTCATCATAACATTCATGTTCAGTGTTAATCAGTACTACTGAATTTGCATCCTCCATCTGTGGTTGTATATGTGTGTATGTGAATATATATATATATATATATATATATATATATATATATGAAAGTATTAACAATTAATCATCATCCTTAATAACCTTTTCCACCATATCCACACCTTGCCACCTCAAAATTCTCTGCAGCACTTTTTCAGTCTCCTCGACTCTGTCCTGGAGAACTAGCTGGAAAATGGATGGTTATTTAAAACAATTCTTCTTTCCATATTTGTTGATTAATGTCTATGTGTCTGTTCTTTCATCTAGTCTAAGTCACAGTGACAAGAGTAGAAACTGGTCAAATGTACCATGAAGCCCTTTCTCTCTATTGGTGTACTTTGGAATTATATGACTACCTATTATATTCCAATCATCATTCCATCTATCATAAAAAAGTTCTTATCCAGTCATAGGGCCTGTGATATACATTTGACAACAAGATTTGTTACAGATTGGAATATATCATTGGCTGCAGCAGATTGTCCTTTTAATAAGGTATCAGGTCATATCTTACGAAAACTAGATAAGATTAATGCCACAATTACTAAAATTTGCAAAGTATCTTCTAGTGTCTTCACACTGTATGTGACAAGAACATATCCATTAATATATAAATAAATGATATATATTTATAAGCCTAATTTTTAAAATTATATTTTTAGAAGATGCAGACACATGGCTTACAGATTTAATTCTATCCGTTTAAAACTCTGTACTAAGGCTACATGATCTCTGTCTATTTATGCAAGTTATTCCTCAAAATCGAATGCTTCCATGCCCCAGTGGATTACAACAAAATAAGAGAATAAGAGATTAATGAATTTAAACTGATATATTTTTAAAGTATAAAATATCTTATGAATTACTGGAAAAGAGATTAAAATGTATTTAGTTTCAGATACCTAAATGATAATATGAGCAGATTTAGACCTTAAAGTGATGACCAGAAGCTTTTAAGTAAAGGCTATTGTATTTTATAGATAATTGCGTTACTAGAAGACAGTCTGCACCCACTGGGTGAAACTGCTGAGAAGGAACAAAGCCTTTGTGGAGTTCAGTGACCTGTCAGGCTACAGGTCAGTACTTTATAGGTCATCAGTGTTATTTTACAAGTACAATTCCTGTAATGGCTGATATTTGCTCCCGAGTTCTGCGTGCAGCATTATGTTGATTATTAATTCACAGAAGGATTTTTGGCATCCCCCAGTACAACTGATTTAAAAAAATCCAGAATTCATGCTGATTTTTTAGCGGCTGTTAGCATGGTGATGTTATGTGGAGGAAGACCTAATGAATCTTTCATATTTAGGCAGATCATCTGGGTGTCATATGCACAGTAGTAATGTCCAAGTCCTTGACGTCTATAATCATGTCTAATTTGATTCTGGGAATCTTCTTGCCTGGAACATATGGTGTACAGGTGTCAAGAGAAATTGGGTGTTCCTTTAGAAAAGGTACAACCTGAAAGGCTTTGCCAGTTAGCTTGTTTGCAAAGTTAATGTATTGCATTGTATATTACTTTGTATTGTGTAGTTTCTTATATTGTTGAGTACTTTGAACTATCTCAGTTGGTGGTGTGTATTTTTTTAATTGTCAAATTGTTGAACTTTCAAACATTTGCAGCTGCCGCTTTTAGTTTGCGATCTGTTTGTAACTTGCATATATATCATGAAAAGAAAGTTAGGGTAACCCTCTGTAATTGGTGGATTGACACTTTGAGAGGGATCTTATTACCTACTCATACACTATATTGGCAAAAGTATTCGAACACCTGCCTGTACACACACATGAACTTTAATGACATCCCATTCTTTATAAATAAGCTTTAATATGGAGTTGGTCCACACTTTATAGCTATAACAGCTTCAGCCCTTCTGGGAAGGCTGTCCACAAGGTTTATGGGAAGTGTGTTTATGGGATTTTTGACCATTCTTCCAGGAGAGCATTTCTGAGGTTGGGCACTGATGTTGGACAAGAAGGCATGGCTCACAGTCTCTGCCCTAATTCATCCCAAAGGTGTTCTGTCGGGTTGAGCTCAGGGCTCTGTGCAGGCCAGTCAAGCTTCTCCACACCAGACTCGCTCATCCATGTCCTTATGGACCTTGCTTTGTGCACTGGTGCACAGGCATGATAGACCAGGAAGGGGCCATCCCCAAACTGATCCCACAAAGTTGGGAGCAAGAAATTGTCCAAAATCGCTTCAAATAAAAGGTACTGAGTTCCTTTTACTGGAATTAAGGGGCCAATCCTAACCTCTGAAAAACAACCCCACACCATAATCCTCCCTCCACCAAACTTCACACTTGGCACAATGCAGTCAGGCAAGTACCAGTCTCCTGGCAACCGTCAAACCCAGACTCTGCTCTAGAGTCCAATGCTGGCGTGTTTTACAGCACTGCATCCAATGTTTTGCATTGCACTTGGTGATGTAAGGCTTGGATGCACTGTTCTTCAGCTAATCTGAAAGATACACAACGTTTGGAAGCCTGTAGCTATTGACTCTGCAGACAGTTGACGACTCTGCACACTGTGCACCTCAGCATGCGTTGTTCCCGCTCTGTGATTTTACGTGACCTACCACTTCATGGCTGAGTTGCTGTTGTTCCCAATTGCTTCCACTTTGTTATAATACCACTAACAGTTGACCGTAGAATATTTAGTAGCGAAGACATTTCAACAAATGGATTTATTGCACAGGTGGCATCGTATCACGGTACCCGGCTTGAATTCACTGAGCTCCTGAGAGCGACCCATTCTTTCACAAACGTTTGTAGATGCAGTCTGCATGCCTAGGTGCTTGATTTTATACACCTGTGGCTATGGAAGTGATTGGAACACCTGAATTCAATGATTTGGAGGAGTGTCCCAATACTTTTGTCAATATAAATGTACTTTTTAGAAATGTACTGTGTTTAAATCCCCTCAGTCAGATAGAAATAAGTAAATCACCATTACATTCCACTATATAACTAAGGTACCATTTCTATAAATAATTATGGTATATGTTAAAAGAAGTTGAATCATATCAATACGTTTAAGCAAATGTCTATCTGATTCAAAGCACTATGATCACCAATGGGGTACTGAAGGGCATTGTTAATACTGCATTATGAATGATCTGGGTGGCTTGAGCTTTATTTAAAGAAGCGATGTGCTGAACTTAATGGCTGACTATCAAGTATTTTAATAAACCAAGTATTTTTGTAGGTGAAGTGAAAAAATACTTAATGAAAATGTGATATGATGAACTACACAGAGTATGGTTTCAACTGCTATTTTAAGCACAGACAGCAATATAGAACATTTATTTTCAATATAGATCCTTTTTTTTGCCAACAAATGGCTCATTGACTGCTAAGGTTTACCCAAAAAAATAACTGTAACTCTCCACCCACACTATGGAACTTGTATTCTATGTAGGAATAAAACAGATATAAATAGGTGCGCCACATACTGAGGGTGTGTTAACAGCGGATACAGACAGTCGGGACCGAGACCTCCTACTGTCATCTCATGTTTGCCATGAGATGCTTTAACTAAGCATCCACTAGGTGCCCCTTATTATCGGCTTCCTTCAAAAAAACCCACAGAAGCATCTTAGAGCCTAGATTTTTTTTACAATAGGATAGTGTATGACCACAAACAGGACATGATGTTCATGATTTGTAGATACTACAAAGGATTCACAAGAATTATACAAGCTATAATTAAACAGAATAACTAGAGGACTTAACCCTGTGGAAAGAAATCTCTCATTTATCTCACTGAGCTGAGAAATGCTGAAAACATTTGAAGAACATGATGACTTCAATAAAGAAGGTGCTCTGTTAGACTCAAAGCAAACAGAACAGACATCCATGATAAAATATGGGAAACTTTTGATGCGGTGGGTGTACTTTTAAAAATCCCACAGAATTCTCATGGTTTTGATTTCTGATTTTACACTGGTTTTATTTATTTTTAGAATGCTATATTTGAATACTTCCAATTGCAGGTAACAGCCATTTGGCCAGACTCATTTTGGAAAGGCACTGACAAAAAGGCAGGGAGTATGTCCCTCTGAGAAGATCGCTTTCACAAAAGAGGACACTAAAACAATACGTTTTTCTGTTGAGGGTTCATAAAGCACCAGGTGCAATTCAGCACCCCACAAACTCCTACTGTACCACTGCGTTCGTGAACTTCGCTGTCTTCCACAGTTACAATTAAGAGGCTCGCCTAGTTAATCATTTCAGAATGAAATACAATGAACTTTGTTCATTTAACTAACAAGGCTACAGTGTGCTCCATGTCTTCCCATTAACATTCACACGGCCTGCGCCCAGTGACATTAGATTTTACCAGCTCGGTTTCCAAAGTAGATCTTTGTAGCTTTGGGAATCAAAAAGCACAAAGTAACCTGAGTCTGAGATCAAGTTTCTACCAGCCTGCCAAACCAGCATCAGATGCCATGACTAACTGAACAATGGGGGATCCGCACCGTCTCTGAAACCTGCTGACAGGGATGCAAGGCATTGCAAATATTCATGAAAACGAAATACTTTGCTTTTCCTAAACCAACTAAGGAATATTGCACAAAATGTGTCAATGGTACATACCGAACATAATGTAGAATTAATTGTAGATACGGAACCATAAAAAAGTATGACACTAAATACAGATTGTTAACTAGAATCAAATATTAGATAAAATCGTAACTGCTTGCATACATCATTATTAAATATATGGCTTCTGATATGAAAAATTCCCCATGAGAGTACAAACCGGTTAAGCTACCTCCAGCACTAATGCCTGTGAACATTTCCTGTACTGACAGATCAGCTACTGCTAAGGAACACTACAGAGGAATTCCGATGATTCATGATTAAACTCAGACTTTATCGCTTTTATAAGCATGAACTATATAAAAAGCTTGTTGCACAATAGTTATTCCTGGAAAGATTCAATAAAAATTAAAACCTTTCTCAATTTGGAAAGTGTGGTTCTGACTTTGGTTCAGTGAAGTCCCAGAGTCTTAAAGATGACTTTTGTCATATTGTCAGAACAGACAGGCAGAAGCATTTTCCCTGGATGTCTTCATTTCATCATGGGATGATGCACCTGTAGAATCTGTACCTCAAGAGCTGCATATACTCCATTGTTACGCGTTTTACTGTAAGGAAGTATCAAACAAACTGCACTGACTGACAGTTTGGCACCCACATGCAATTTGCATTCTTTCAACCTTTAACAGCTTAGCTCTACACTCATTTATTCATTAACTCACAACGTGCGCATTCTTGTCTGAATACAAAAAAAAACATTTTCTTTGCCAATACCAATAAATCATAAATACACATACGGTCTCATAACATGGTCACATAGTAATGTCTTACACATCATTTAAAACCTCTTTCCTTGGTCAAACATTCAGATGTTAAAAAATGTGCAAAAAGGATTAAGGCCCTTTAATAAACAGGCTAACAAAAGGCAGTACTTCTAGAGATAATTGTTGACTAAAAAATAGGTGTGTGTGCATGTGGGGTAATCTTAAGACTGGGGCATGTCTATTCTGCTTGAACAGAGCTGAAGCAAGCATACATGCGTTTTCCCAATTGTGAACATTTTTGGTGAAGAACTGCTATGGGAAAATAGGAATACGTAAAATAATGCTGTATAACACCCATGTCAATCCATTCTGAATATTACTAAACACTAGTGGTGTCAATTCATTAAAAAAAAAACAAAAAAGCGATAATCGTCTCTGATTAATCATGATTAATCATACTTTTAAAATGGTAGTATTTGCTTGTATTTTTTGGAAGTTGAAACAAATTCATGAGTGATCTTAGAACAAAGGATTGCATGAGAAACTGGTAAGAGGAACCAGACTTTTTAATATAACATCTTGGTTTTGATAGTTGGAAGCATTCAGTTGCATGGGAACCGTGCCCCGTGCTTCCTTTATTTTTTAATTATGTGTTGCAACTTCATTCCTTCTGTTTTTGAACAATCAGAAAACATGCATGTCAGATCATACAGTGTATGTGAATTGAACAAATGTTTTTAGTTCAAAAGTTAATATTTTATGTAAAATCATATTTTCAGCAAATACAATCCAAACTATTTTAAGGTATTTTATGCCATGTATTTTGAGAAACTTAAGTTAAATAAAACGATTCCTTTGTAGTCTGATACTTGCAAAAAAAGTCTCATAATATTGATAAACCCTAAAAGAACAACCTAGTTAACAACAATATATATATACTGAAACCTTTATTGTATATATATATCCATCCATCCATTTTCCAAACCGCTTATCCTACTGGGTCGCGGGGGGTCCGGAGCCTATCCCAGAAGCAAT
>JAODJX010000097.1:32502956-32534616 GCA_026776945.1 Isichthys henryi | reverse complement strand
CCCAGGCGGGGATTCGAACCCGGGTCCCAGAGGTGTGAGGCGACAGTGCTAACCACTGCACCACCATGCCGCCCCCACATACGCATAATAATAATAATAATAATAATAATAATAATAATAATAATAAGAGATACTGGATTAATAACACCAATCAGGACCCTTTTTAAGGACGCTATACTCTGAAGGGCAAGAAAATAATTAAATTAAGGCTGTGGACACATTACATTAGTACAACTCACCATTTTTATGCTTCAATGATTTTGATCTTCGAGGCGAACTTGAGTTCTGGGGGTGGAAGAATATATTACTATTAACTCCATTACACAAAAGCACCCAGAAATAAAGGTACTAATGTACCGAAGGCAACCGTACGGTGCTTCTTACAAAGACAAAACGGTTACAAAAATCACTTCTCAAAAGTTCATTTTGAATAATGTAAAATACCTTGTCCGATTTTCGTTTCTTGGCTATAAAAGAAAAGTTAAGTTTAATAACATTCTGCTGTGAGAGGGCAAACTGGTGATAATTTTTTTTACTTGCCAAGAAAAAAAATTTTGTAATGGGAAAAAAAAAAATAAAAAATGTCCAGCCAGAAGCTGAAAGACAATCCACAGTGGGGATTCCAGTCACTAATGATAATCTACCACAGACAATAAACTATCTGTCATAAGTCACACCACGTGTCCAAGCTTAAGAATTAAAAGCCAGTGAGAGCAGATACTGGATATCACCACACTTACGTTTTTTCTCGGACCCATACGACCAGTCATTATCATTCAGGTCATCGTTGTCCTCTTGGTCACTTTCTGATCGGTTCACATTGTTGCTACTGGCTATTCTGTTGAAATAAGGAGGCAGAGGAGAAAGAACAAAACATTTCAAAAGTATCTCAACCATTTACTTTATTTGTTTATTGTGCGTTTACTAGAGAACACGTGACGACTCAGTAACCAATTCTGATTGAATATATTGCACAATACATGCAATAGGGTTAACCAGGATACAGATGCAGTTGTTAATAGCTATTAAGTTTCCCCACCTATTAAGCATGAGAGGGATAACACCGAAACATAGATTGACGTGCACATGTGCACCGTGCCACTGAGGGAAGTCAAACTGCTAACTCTAGCAACAGCAGTAAGAGGCAGCAATGTCTGCAGCGCCCCCGGCTGACCTGCGGCTGGCGATGCGGCTGCTGTTGCGACCCATGCCCAGGCACTTCTCCAGATGCGGCGCAAAGCGGGAAGCGGCAATGCTGCGCTCACATTTGGGACACACACACTCCTTGTTCTTCCACTGGTTATAAACTTGGCCGAAGATGTCGACTCCGGGCTGGTCCACGATTTCTGTGAGGAAAAGCAATAGACTATTTTTCTGGAATTTAGGAAAAGGAATGGACAGGATTTAAGATTTATGTGCTGGGGGAGGCAAAAACCAA
This sequence comes from Isichthys henryi, assembly GCA_026776945.1. Lineage (NCBI taxonomy): Eukaryota > Metazoa > Chordata > Actinopteri > Osteoglossiformes > Mormyridae > Isichthys > Isichthys henryi. Next base: position 32,533,178 of record JAODJX010000097.1, on the reverse strand, counting down.
GGCAAAATTACCAAAGTCTTTCATGCTCTCCACATCAGTTTCATCCAGGAGGAAATATCCCTGTTTGACAGCACGGTGGACCTCAAAACCCAAGCCCAGGCAGGCATCCTCTACCAAATCCATCAAGATGTCATGAGCTATGGACTGAAAGAAGCTGCTCTTATTACACGTCAGCTGATTCCACACAAACTTTGGCACACCCTGCAATCCACACGTAGGCACAGCAAATGCTGTTTTTCATGTTGTCTATGTTGCAGCAGTTCTTGAATTACAAACTACCAGGAACTCGCCTTCCAACTCCAGTGAAGTATACTGACATAGAAATGTTAAAAAGAAATAGCCATTGTTGATGGTTGCTGGAGGCCAAGAAAGGTATTTTGCGGTTTTTCAGAACAGATGCAGCAGCGCAGAGTGTCTGTTTCCTAACGCACCTCCAGCTTAGTGTTGTCCAGGTCTGACTGGGTCATTTCCTCCATTGTCATTTGCAAAAACATGGGTATATGACACCTCCCTACATTCTGTAGCACAGCAGCCGTGATGGAAACCTACACTGGACAGAAAAGAAAAAGTAACAATAGGAGCTTTAGAACACCTTATTAATCCTTATTTTAAAACAATTATTTTTAAATCACACCAAGAACATCTATATCCACGTGTTTAAATGGGGGTGTACTTACATTAGTGTACAGCCTCGTGTCAAGCTGTTTCCGAGCAGCAGCAACAACAAATCAGAATATTTACAGGTTACGGTTCTCGATAACGTCCTGTAGATTAAAAACATGCATAAGGAATCCACTTGTTAGAAGTAATTATTAACTCATTATTTGGGTGTCTTTAACGTTCAACAAAGAATCTCAACCAAATAAGTCACGCTAATGTAATAACAAACAACACGACAATTATTACACATAGGTGTGGGGTAAATTACCTTCGTACAGTTCGTGTGCCTCACAAAAAACTGCAACCAACCTATGACGGAAAAACTGTCTATATATCCAGGATTCCTTGTACTAGCGAGTGACAAAACGCCGACATCGGCTTTTCTGGCCATTAATGTATGGAGCATACAGAAACTGCTCGTCCCTTTTGCCGTTTCTTGTAAAAATAACAGATTAAATAAGCGAGTGTTGGGAATCGTAACTCCGAAGATGGACTCCGTTATCGCCGAGGTGTTACTTAAAGAAATTATCTCGGTAATGATCTCAGACTTATTTGAGTGGCGATTTATTACAAGCGGAGCACCAGACTCACCCAGAGCAGACGGGGCCGGCCGGACCGTGACAGAGCAGACCTGCTGCTCCGTCTAGCGGCGCCTGCAGCCGCGGCTGACTACGAGCCCCTGGCCAAACATCACACATGGCAAGGAGCGAAGCCCCTCGCCATCACCATCACGTCTCTCAGTTATCCTGTCAATTGCTCAACAGGAAACACGATTTAAGCATCAGCTACCATTTTTTTGTTCCTGCATTTACAGGCAAAACTAATCAATCGCCAACGCCGGGGCATGTTCGCGTGCGCATGGCGAGCTAATCGTCGAGTGAGCCGCAAAGGATTGAAAATGACTCATTACAGCGAAGTTTTGCAGAAGTAACCGCTTTACATAACATCCCTACAACAACAGGGAAAGAAAAATTTGAAGGCAACCATTTTTATCGTCGACTTCTTGTTTCAGGCCGACATTATTTGATTGACGTTTCATCTAACCAATTGGAATGCAAACAGGTGAACCAGCTTCCAATTAAATACTTTTATTATGGGACACCTTCGTTTAGTTGTGTGACGCCACTGCGGTCGTTTTTTTCCTTTCTTGGCGCTTGATATTTGCAACTATACTACGTTTTAACACTATAATTTAATTATATAGAAAATAATGTTTCAATCCATCTTAAAACCGCTTATCTTCAGAAGGGTAGCTTATCACAGGCAGCGCAGGTCACAAGGCTGGGGTACGCCCTGGACAGGATGTCATCACAGGGCACATGCATGCACAAATTATTAAAGATGCTAATTAGCCTGACCACAGGAGGAGGAACATAAAACACTACAGGCACGGAGCATTGGTGACATTCGAACTTACAGCCTTGGAAGTGTGAGAGGACAGTGGCATCCAATGAATCAATGTGCCATTTATACATTAATTTGTATGTGAAATGTTATACAGCAAATATTAAAAATCTCGGGAACAATTAATGCTATGGTATTTTGATGAGCTAAGGTAAAGAATACTCAATGAAAATGATGTGTCCTGTTCCAGTTATTTTAGCAATGACAGAGAAGCCAGATTACCATATTTTTTTAGTTCACAGGAGGCTTCATTATGTAGATTATGCTAATTTTACAGAAAATAAAAATAGACCAGTTAAATTAAAAATTAACATGAAACATAACATTACACAATTTGAGCAGAAACCCATTGTACACACAAACCACCATTTAGTCGTCATAATTTAAGCAGAGAACAAAACCATTTCACACGCCCAGTGTTATATGTAATAGTTTGACCCAAAACCCATGCTTAGTTCACTTATTGGAACTTTACTTATAAAGAAAATATAAAATTAAGGGATACTGAATTAATTGTGTAATTTTACTCATGTTTTCCATTATTGTAATTAATGGGACTATGCCTTCTTATACAAAAAGAACAAATGGTTAATTCTATGTGCAGTGCACATTGTTGGAGCAGAAACGAGGTCACATAATTCAAACTAATTTATAAAGTCATCGACCCTGTGGCATGCTGGAAGGGAAGAATGACAGAGGCTGAAGGCTTTGGTAAAAACAAGTTTACTTGCCCAAATAGTAAATGGCAGGAAATACAGAACACTTTTAGCTATAGAAAACATCAGAAATGTTTCATATTTATTCAGCCATACAAATCTGCAAAGCTTTTTTTACCTTTTAAAATCATTTCTACAAAAAATTGTGAGAAGGGAATATAAACAAAACGGAAAGAGAGCACAAAATAAAAACATTCATTCCCTCCCAGGGCTGGTGATGTGCCAAACTGTACAGAATTTCGCCCCTGCCAAAGACTCCCCACCAATCTGGCTATTAATGCCAGTGTGACTCTACAGCTAAATAGAGGTACAAAGAAAACAATGTCCACTTGTTACAAAAAGCATTATATACAAATACCATACAACAATAAATCAAACACAAAGAAACTGAGCAGCTCATCCCCCCCAGCCCCCTTTCCCAAATTACTGCGTCGCAAACCCCCCCCTTCGAAAATTATAAATACCACAAAACTTGCAACTGCTACAAAATCCCCTTTGTCATGACCTTTGTTCTTCAGAGCCTCGAAATGGAACAACTCTCATTTGATTTTAGATTCTCCTCTTTTTAACTAAACAAAAATAAAACTCTTAGTCCCAAGTAAGAAAGCAGATTAAAAAGTGAAAGGGACCTTGCTTTAAACATAGCTGCCCAGGGCTACAAAGGAAATCCTGGTATCCCTGACTCACTGCCGAGGAGACGGACCTACTCTTCTGCCGCAGTACTTCCACCAACAAAACACAAACGGCCAGAACTACTGTGAAGAGGCTGTCCACTGCTGCCAATGCTTTTACACTGTAATGGATGTGGTGGTGAGGGATGGTGAAGTCTGGATTCAGGCCACTGAATATCTAGGTTACAGCCTTCCCGTGTGCAGTGCCGGTCCCGATCCACGCAGCTCCCTAGGCGAGCATCACCGCCGTTGCCCCACGTCCGAGCCAAGTCAGCACCCCCTTAGAAGCCAGTGCCTTAGGCGGCTGCCTATAGGATTAACTGGCCCTGTGCAAGTGCACGTGTTTTCTAAAGAAAAGACTAACTTTCAAATTCCTCATTACACATGACTCAGGTACAAGACTTATAATTAAAAAAAAAAATCTGGGAAATTATATGTTTTAAGTGCACTCCTTTTTAGGACAAATTTTGGGATCTAAAAACAAATCAAACAAAACAAACAATAAAACAATAAATATCTTGGGTATACATACATTAAGAAACAGCTGTAAAATAGTGGTTAAGAATTGAAACAACTCCAGTTGTACCAGAACCATCTACATGCACAATTAACTAGAATTTGAAACCTGAAAATGCACGCCAAATTTACCATTTGGTTTACATTTTGGCAGAGAAGGGAATTTTTTTTATGTCATCATATTCCTAAGCTGACTGAATGAATAATAAGTCGTCAAGAATTTGAAGCACTGTCTGTGGAGATCACTGAAGTAAATTGAAAACTGTCAAACCTACCATTAAACTGTAAAGCTTTAATGTAAACACTAACATCAAATAACGCACCACTCAAGTAATTTTACAAGGTCAGACACCTTCCTGTAGAATCCTTATTTTACATGTCAGTTCGCTCTCCCTCATCCTGTAAAAACGGACGTCACAGAGATATAAGTAGAGAAAGATTCCTGCTAACAGTTACTCGAAACAAGACCCAGAGACAAAAAGGCACCATTTCACTGGCGTTCAGCCTACCAACACAGTGCATTCAAAATGGCTTCATTCTTCCTAAAGTAACATTGTGAAAAAGACACCGATAAAAAGAAGGAAACAGAGTTCAGTGACCTGGCCACCAATACCCTCCCAGAATTACACGATCCTCGACTTTAGGAGCCGAAACGGAAACAAGCAGAACAGATCTGAGAATTTTCTCCAAGACCGAGAAGCAGTTTGAAGCAACCCATTCTCTTTCCATCCCCCTCAAACCGCTTTCAGAATATTACACCGTACAGCTCCAGAGGGGCATTTCGCATAAAATATATTGGAATAGTTTCATTCTTTCATCAAAAAACAATAGAAGTGATGAGCCAAATGGAGAGCCTTCCCCTTGTAGACCAATGTTAAAGTCTGCATGTTGAAGAGAATCCGGTGAATGACGACAGCTTCATAAACGCTGAAGCCAAATCGTCCGTATGGCAGGAAAAGCACGGGTGGGGGCTGGGGGTGGGGGCTGGGGGGTTCAGGGTTCCAGTCGTCTGTGTGTTTTTCTTGCCAATATCTCCCCAGATCTCAGAGATATCAAAAAATTTGAGGGTGACAGGCTTTCAAAAACAGAAAAGCATGAAGTGACAGAAGGGGGCCAACGGACTCCTTTTGTTGGCCAGGAAGATCCAGAGGGGCGGATTCTACCCCCAGATACTTGGCTGCCTACAGTCCTTCAGGGGGTGGGGGCGGGGCCTGGGGCGGGTGGGTCTCAGTCTGAATCAGAATCTGAGGAATCCTCTGAGCTCGAACCGCTGCTGCTGCTCCCAGATTTGTTTTCTTTATCCTCAGCCTCATCGTCATCTTCCTCCTCGTTCTGCAGCGAAATTCACCAGAAGCATGTGCTGAAAATGCCTCTAAATCCGGTTGCGTTTCACTGATCTCCTGCGCGATTAATCGCTCCCATTTATACTTTCTAACACGGCCCGAGAGCCGCTCTTAGATACGTAAAAGACCCAGACCTACAGTGTCCTGTCAAAGTGCCACATTTAAAAAACGATTCCAGCCTCATACCTCTTCTTCGTCGTCGTCATCCTCTTCCTCACTATCCTCCTCGCTGGATGACTCATCAGATGATGCCTTCTCATCATCATCGTCGTCATCGTCGTCGTCTTCTGAGTCCTGAGCAGTGAAAAAACAAAAGGTGAACAAAACAAGCTAGTAAAGAAAGACTGACCCCATAATTTAGTGCCTGCAGAGGAACGTACTGATTTTCTGGACCCTCCAGCCTTTAACTTAGCGTTTGTTCCTCCTGGTTTTCCTGTGCTTTTGCGCTTCTGGTAGAGGGAATAAAGCAGTTCTGTGTTTAGCTTCGGAAATTAAAGAAAACCATCAGACACCATGAGATTTTTTGGTATTTCCCGTGGTTGTATGGTTTACTTACATTTGAATGATATTCTATATACATGGCTCTCTCGTGTGATGACAAGGTCTGTGGCACAGAAGAAAAATGCACTTCATATAAATGGCCTGGAGCCTACAATTTACTCAAAAACAGTTAAAAGCTGAAAAGGAAACAGGAGTAAACAGGAAGTGGCAGCCATTTCACTGGGGCAGAGTCACCACAGCCGTACCTTGAGCCAGTGCTCCAGCTGCACCTTGTACTGTTTCTGCTTCTCCTCCGCCATCTTCTTGTAGCGGTCCTTATCTTTCTGCGGTAACCTCTGCCATCGCCCCCCTATTTCCCCCATGCGGGCCTTCATGGGCAAGTGGTTCAGCTCTCCGCCCGACAGCAGCTCTTGAGAAAACTTCTGGTAGCCGTTCCTGAGGAAAACCACAGGACAACAGGCGGTGTGACTCTCTGCCGCCACTGAAGGCCACAGGACGACAGGCGGTGTGACTCTCTGCCGCCACCGAAGGCCACAGGGGCCGAGTGAAGTGGTTGGCCTGCTCGGTTGCCCAGATTGCTTCCAATCGCATTAATAATCCAGGAGAGACACCCACATGTAAGCGCTAGGATACTCACGATGGTGGCCTCTTCGGTTCACCATCAAACTTCATTTTCTTCCCTGAGGTGACAACTGCAGCTGGAGAGCGCATCTCGCTGAGCTCCCTCTGAAGGAAATGAGCGATGAGCATGGAGAGAGGTTCATACACACCAAGAGTCACCATATCAAATCCTCAACGTGCACCAGGAGAAAAGAAGCCCACGTACCTCGTATCTTTTTTGGTCTTCTGCTGCCTTCTTAATCCATACAATCTTCTCCTTTTTCTCCATGGTGTTCCAGGTCATCTCCATGGCTTTCTGGGCCTTTGCCCGGTCATTCTGTAGGAAGACGGGTGGATTGTTCAAATAAGCAGGGCAAAGACACCACAATTTAAACCAGCATGACAGTTTACGGCAAAAAAAAATTTAAAATCTTCAAGTCACAGTGTTGCCAACAAGCAAACTTCAGCTGCTGGAGTTTTACTGAAGGACATTAGCGGATCCTCCACTGCTCCTCCCGGTAATGCTGGCCATGCACATACCTTGAACCTGGCTAGGTAGTCCCCAATCACGCTCAGCTGCCAGATGTCCTGGGCCGTCTTAGGTGACTCGGGCAGCCGGCTACGCTCCTCCTGCTCCTTCTTCTCTGACTCGGCCTTCAGAGCTGCTTCCAGGCGTTTGTACTTTTCCTGTAAGGCAGGGACACAATTCTCGAGGATGCTCAAGTTCTCACCCGGAGTTTAACCTCCAGACACACATTTCCTTCAGTCATCCCTGTCCTGAGGACATAAGTCATGCATTAGTTTATACTGGATCTACTACTTTCAAGTGTTTCTTTGTGTTTAAATTATACGTATATAGATATGACCACAGTCATTTTTTCATGGCCAACACTACCTGTAAAGGCTTTAGTCTACCTTTTTATACAAATGTCTGAGCTTTCATTGTACCCATGCATTTATCAAGACATGTTCAAGCTATGCAACTTCCAGAATGTCCCTTGTCATATATGCTGTAAATATATGGTGAACACACCATATTTCAATGTTTACAGTGTAGTGCCTTATGGGAAGACAGAGGTGAATAGTTCAGGTCCAAAAAGTAAAGATTCAGACCATAACTTCGTTTCACTACTCTGACTCTTGATAGGTTGCCGAAACAACCTGAACTATCCACTCTGCGGGAGGATGAGCGGTGGGTTGGTGGGTGCTGCGTGAGGAGAACTTTGGCTGTCACCTTCTTCTTGCTGGAGAGCTCGTTCCACATGCGGGCCAACATGCGAGTCAGCTCACTGTCTGACAGTTCGGGCCGCTCCTGTTGCAGCTTCGGTCGCTTCTCCTCTGAGAAGATGAACATGGCGGAGATGGGCCGCTTAGGCTTGTTCAGGCCACCCTATGGAGGGGGAAGGAGGAGAGCGATTCCTAATATAGCCGGGGCACCGATAAAATTATATGGAAGCATCCCTTGCCTTTCAGCACTACTTATGAATGACTGACAGATAGTTTCAACTGTTCACAAACACGTCAACGTCAATTTTCTCACTAGGCTGAAGACATCGGTTTATTCTCTTTGTAAAAAAACTTTGAGACCTGATATTACTCCATTCTGCTACAGTTCCTGAGGAAAAAATCTGCATTTCAGCTTTCTTCATGCACCCAACTCTACTGATTCCTACAGACTTCCTGTTATTTTCTGCAGTACAATGATTTTCAGCTCCTCTCTGCCTTCTATCACTATATACTGCACTGCATGCTATACACGGTCACACGTTTATGCGCCAAATGTCAATCCGACATGTTGTAACCCAGATTAAATGCGTCAGAAACAGCGCATAGTTCATGTGACTTTGAAATGAATTTCTATACTAGGCCAAACACCCAGATTTTGTACACTCACACACATTTTGTACAAACACTCAACAAACTCAAGCTAATTCTGATAAACAAATATGGAAACAAGGGCCACTTTAACTTGCTGGTTTGTCTGAATTATCCTATATTTCACGTGGTTATTTGAGCAGTTCCACATTATGTTGATGAGTCACTATCACATTTCTGGTAAGTTAAGTTTGAAGTTGCACAATTGCAGGGCAGGCAGTGGGCAAAACCCCCCCCAATTCTTCACCTTTGTTTTGGAGGTTTTCTTAGAAGAGGGGCTGCTTCCTCCTTTCTTGTTGAAGCCGAGCATCTTATCCTCACCCAGAACACGCTGCTGCTCCTCTTCAGGTATACTCTGGTGGGATAAACAAAACGCTCCTGGTATTCAGACTCCATCTTAACCCCATAAGAACAAGCTTGGAGCAAGTAGTTTATGAAAAAGCAGGAAAAAGGTCAATGAACTTACACAAAGAAAGCGGTTCATTTCAATTTCATACTCTTTCTTTTTCTGGAAAAAAAAGCCACAAACCACAGTTAAAACACTATCACCCACATATGGTCATTCAATCATTCTGAGGACACTCCGAATTGCAGTTTTGGCTGGTACATGCCCTCAGTACATGCATCTTTGCTGCACATCTATCCGTCTCGGATGCAGACCTGTTCACAGCGTTTCTGGTAACTGTCCTTCTCATTCTGTTTGAGGAGCTTCCACTGCTGGCTGCAAATGACCATGCGTGCCGTGCTTGGGACATCCTTCATGGTTGACATCAGCTCCGCGCAGAACATGGAATACCCATTTCTGGCAGAAGAGGGGGAAAAAATGGCAAGTCAATAAGTGCCTTAGATGCCAGGCGGTCATACAACAGAAAAACCTGGGTGGCATCACTCACGGTGGAGGCTTTGTGGGCCTGCCGTCAAACTTGTCCTTCAACTGCCTTTCTGCTTTGGTCAGTGTGGACTTATTGAGGCTCTCCTGGGACATATTCAGTTCTGGGTGCTGTTGGATGAACTCGCGCATTGATTCCTGCAACACGGAGATAACAGGAAGACTCATACTCTCGCATTACCTGCAGCCACACAGCGGGAAGCTCTTTCAGGTTGGCCTGCTGCTCACCTCATACTGTTTCTGCTGCTCCAGAGACTTGTTGATCCATTTCAGCCTCTTCTTGTCCGACAGCTGTGTCCACTGCTTCCCCAAGCTTTCTTTGATCTCTTTTGTTGTAGCCTGTAGAGGAACAAAGTTAAAATTCCTCATAGACAACAGTTTAGTATGAAGAGATCTGGGAAGATAAGGATCCTGCCCTAAGGTACCAAAGCAGGCACTACTGTACTACGCAGAGCTACTCCCAGGCGAGACGAAGACCCCCAGTGTCACTTACGTCTGCGTGTGCCTTGAGGAAGGCTTTCTTCTCATGGTTGTACCAGAGCTGCTGTGGAGTCTTGGGCTTCTCCGGTACGTCTGAGCGCTTCATGTTCTTCATGTTCTCCATCAGGTCAGGGTGGTCCTCCCTGCACAGGCAGCTCAGTGTCACTTAGTGAGCTGTGTCGCTCAGACTGACAAGTGGAGCCTGTCGACCACCAGCCTTCACTGTAACGCACTAAATGCACTGTAACGCACTAAACGCACTGTAACGCATCTAAAGGCCTTTGGTAGGGGTGCTTAAGGATTTGAACTGAACAAAAAAAAACAAAAACAAACCAACTACGTTTTCATCCGCAATTCATCCTGAACATTTACTCAAGCGACAACAAATTGTTCCACTGGTGTGCAGCTGTTCAGCATGGTTATTGATTGTTTTTATACGCAATACCAACCTTCAGAAAAGTTAAAATGTCTGCTTGTCCACCCATTCACGACATCTTTTTGATTATTCTGCATTTGACAAAAGACTCTACAACCTAAATGAATCTTTGCAATCCAATGAAAAGCAGTCTAAGTATTTGGCACTAAATGGGTAGAACTACTTTGATATATGGCTAAAAAAAACTGTAATTACCTGAAAGTAAACATCTCCCCTCGATACTGCACTTACTTTGGAGGCAGTAATTCTGTTTTTAAAAAGGTTACTTACTTCTCTTTCAACAGAAAAATTCTTAAATTAAAACAGCTTACAGCTATCATAATAAACTAAAATATTATTGCAATTGATAATAGTAGTAGTAGATATAAAACATCAACAAGGATATATCTATTAATTGGAGAATTAACAGAATTAATGGCAGAAGAGACTGTCAAAAATGAAACAAACCTGAATTTTCCCATGTTCTGTTCAAATAACTCCTTTTCTTTCTGGAAGTCTTCCATGTACTTTGCCTGTATTAAAATAAACAAACACAGGTTAAAAAATCATCACCACCAGCTATTTCATAGCAAAAATGCTGCACAGCAGGTTCACACACCCTCATTCAAACCAAGAAATGCTCCAGCCACCCATCTCAGGGTCTGCTTATTCCTTCTGGCCTCTAGATGGCAGCAGAGGACCAGCTCATACAATGCCACAGAGCAGAGGTGTGAGAGAGACCATGCACCATCTGATTTTGGCAGGCCAAAGATCTCTTTGCCCATTTAAAGAGACAGTGTGCTCCTTGTTATACAGTGAACCAGGCTAACTCAATATTACGTTTAGTTTACATTTATCAATTAACTATTTTGTCCATGATAGGCATGGATAAATAAGCATCTCCGTTGCGCGTGCCTTCTTGCGGTCGGGGAGCTCCCTGTACTTCTTTGAAAGGATCTTGGTGAGATCCAGATTGCTCATTTCCGGGTGCAGCTTGGCGTACTTCGCCCTTTTCTCCATGAAGAACCGGAAGTACGGCGTGAGAGGCTTCTTAGGGAAATCTGGATGCTTCTGTTTAGAACAAAATATAAAATTATGCAGTTTGCTTAGAGAAAACCGTATCTACATTGTTAATGCAGCAGGTTAATCTAACAAGTACATTTAATAGCTCTACTGCCATACTGCAATCTTTTTTGGATTTTTGCAGTTAAGGTCATGTTTGTTTTCATGAAAATGAAAATGTTTGTACCCAACCCACGGCATTGTGTTTTGATGTAAAAGCATACCTTCAGATTCTTTCCCTTGTATGGGTTCTTGATATAGTCCTGGGCATCTACAATCAGCTCAGATAATGTACGAAACTTGCGTACCTGAAATCATGGAAAAGGAAAGAAAATGCTACAACGACCAAAAGACAAACGGTACCAAAACACTAATAAAGATAGTGCAGCCTTAGGTAAAACCCCATGTCAATCACCTCAGTCACAGGCATAATGCTGCATTCCAATTGAACTCGTAAGGCACACATTTCTGAGTCCCTAGTCAGACATTTCAACTGGAACACCCCCAGAGTCAGAATTCCGACTCAGAAAGTCAGAGGAACCTCTGAAACCCTGACCCCAGAATTCAAGATGGCTGCAGCTTTCATCAGGAGGAGTGAAAGCTCTGATTATATACTGTTTATTACACTTACGCCTTATGTGCTTCATTAAATCGCTTGTACACACAGTACTGTCTGACTGCTATCTGTGGATATGTTGCTATGGTGTTTGTATGCGCAAAATACTGCATAGTGCATTGTCACCAACTGATACTACTATCAATGGCTAACTGAACCTAGCTAGGACTGGGGTCTATTTCATAAAGGAGGATTTCTTGCTTAGCTGCATAGCTTGTCAGATTTTAGGTATTTTGTGCTAAACACAAGTGAATGAAGATAAAGGCCATTAACTGGGGAACCTTAAATCCAGCTAAGAAAGATATCCTGCTTTTTGAAACAGGTCCCTGGTATTGCGAAATGGCTTTCTGACTTGTTGAACTAGAACCCGGTTAATTCGCGTGTGACGTCATTCCCAACTCCGACCTCCGAGGTAAATGGAACGCAGCATTACACCATAACGCTGCCGTAGCTGCGGAACTGGCTCACCTCACGGGACACCTCCAGCCATTTCTGCTTGCACATCTCTGCAGAATAGTGATTGAAGGCCACCTTCTCCCAATCCAGGTGTGATTCTGCAGTTTTGTATTTACTGATGTCATTCTGCGGGAGATTTCCCTTCATGCCATCCAGCAACTTCAGCAGATCATCCTTGCCCCAGCCTACATCAGATTAAAATGTAATATTAAAAACATCAGATGAGCAATACATACCATCTGGTTCTGATGACTAACACAAACCCCCCCAAAACTTACCAAATTCCCTAACAACTAATCTTCAGTTTCATATTGCATCACTGAGATTCTCAAAATTTAAAATCACCTGCCTTTAAAGGATAATATGCAAGGCAACTAATAACAGTATAAAAGTAAGAGCACATCAGTTGAATCATACACACGCTGGATTATTCAGCTCGTGTTTTAAAGACACAGGGTACAACTACAATTTCCGATTTGCTTTTAATACACGGAAATGGGATTATGCAGAGAAGGGAATGCAGCAGCAACCCTGTATAAATCCTTCACCTTGATCTTTAGCGGATGTTTCCATTTCTCCATTCATTCTCTACAGCCTTGGTTGTCTCTAGAGGGAAAAAACAAATAAATAATTACACTGAATGCAAAGAAATGGCAGTATTACAGTCAAGCCCAATTAAGAACGATCTCAAACTAAAATCACTGACTGTTTTAATCTTATGTTCAATATTTAAATCTCCTACAGAATATAAAACAGATTCTTTACTAGGCTTTATTTTTGACATCTTACATGGTCCCCACTAATAGATAATAACCCAGCAAATATCTCTTAAGTATGAAGGGTTTAGGTACCCGTACTGATTCAAAAACATTTATTTTTATTTCATGCACAAAAGGTCAAAATCGGACATATGCCTTTCAATGATATTTACACGAGAGGCAAGAGATTAACAGGATATTTGAAAAACAGGAATGAGAAAAAAAAAACGACGACGCGATAACTGGACTATGCAACAAAAAGGCGGCGAGAGACGAAGGGGAAGCCGCAGGAGTTCAAGTATTTATTTTTCAACTGAACAAAGATACACGATCGAATCATTGTTGGATAAGATTTTGTTCTTTTTTTTAAAAAAAAAAATATATATATAATACGATCCTATAGGTCATTTCAGCCTATAAAATTCCTCGGGTTAAAATATCCAACCCAGGATGATGTTTAAATGCTCTTCATTACACCGCCCATTGGAGCGTATTGCACTACAGAAGACATGTTTATAGATTTGTGACGACTAAGGAGCTCATAACACTCAGAGCACGGCGCCGCACCGCAGGGGCAAAATCGCTTCGGATAAACCAGCTTCATCGGCTGCGTCGTTGCTTTTTCTCTCTTTTGTTTTCCTCCCCCCATAAGCGCATTTCGTGCCATATGCTTTTTCTCCGAGGCTCTTTTCCGCGACCTCATCCGTGACGGAGTCGGGGTTTTTTTTTTTTTTTACAGGGACTGGCGCGGGTGGAGGAGGCGAGCACGCAAAATGCATGACATGCGAGCAGCAGGCGGACCAGCTGACCACGGCGGATCTGCTTTCGGCTTCTGCTGCTGACGGAGGAAATGGTGCCGGGATCACTGGCTCGGCTGCAAAATGCCCGACTCGCCTCACAGCGCACACCCACAGAGCTGCGGAGCCAGTTTACGCAATGCTGCTCACCGACGTGCGCTTCGGGGGGAACCCCGCACGGATTTATCCCCCCTAATTCAGGAATTTCGTCTCAATCGACTACATTTAAAAGTTATACAACGTTAAATGTTACTTTTTAAAAAAACATTTTTTACGGAAACCGCAGGCAATGGCGTTCTCCAGTGCTCGTTACCGACCGTGAAACAAATGGCGGCCGTAACAAAAAGCCCCACAGCGCCCGAGTCTCGCTCTTCCTCTTCGCATGGACTGGAGGCTTGGCGTCGTAATTTCGCCAATAATGCATTCGTTATTTTACACGTTATGTGCCTCTAAAATACTTTTACAGGCAGTCCATGCACTGAGCAAAACGTTTAACTGGGATTAAAAAAAAATAAAATACATTTTCATTTTATATCTAGTTTGCTTGGTGTAAGATCATACCCACCAAAAGCCAATCTGCTAAACGGAACATTACTGATGTATGAATATATCTACCCAAAATAGCCTACATTTAGCATATTTTAAGTCTTAAATATTTTTTTTCTGGAAATGGAAGTGTCTTTTGAGCGAAATTCCGTTTTTCAATTAACGTATAATATTTCGTTTTATTAAGATGAATCGTACCCGTAGTGAAAATATTTAGTCCCGTCCGCTAAATATTAAATTACAAATATGAATGATGCATATATTCCACAAAAAGCCAGTGGGCTGATAATGTAACCGGGCTAAAACGAGATGGCGATCCGTACGGTGCCTTGTTGACCTCTACGAATCTCAACCGGGATAAAAAAATTATAAACCAAAAACATAGTTGACCCGAAACACACTTAACGCTGGTGAAAGATCGCGATTAGCTTATTAAACAGACTGCACACTGTGTGTATAAAACACGTACTTACTTATTTTTAAAGATGTCCTATGGAAGCCGGCGAGTAGGGCTGGAAGGTAGGGGGTTCAGTCGCGGTATGGCGGCAGAAATATGGTCTTCAAAGGCTGGCGAGTCAGAACAAAAAAGTGAAATTTACCGGCCACGACACTATACACTAAAACCACGGATTTAAATACATGCGCCCTTTCCGTGCTCAGAAATGCCCCTTGGTTGTGGATGCTGTTATTTTTTAACGCAGATCAAATAGAAAATTTAGCAGCGGAGGCTGGGGCGGTAGAATGGCGACGCAGCAAGAAGTAGCGCCGCCATGCTCGGCGCCTCTGGACACCCTAAGCGCTTTGCTGCACATGCAAGGCAGGGTGGAGAAAAAACACTAAAAAGAACCAAAAATAAAACGAGCACCATATAAGCTGCCTACTAACCCGTCCGAGATTGCTGAATACAGCGGCAAGCCGTGCACAATGTGAATACCGAGGAACGTGGTTCGGGGGGTCCTCCAGCCGAGACTCAAGCCCGCACGGTGAGAAATTAAACTACGATCCCAGATGGCTAACCAGAGAGGCGGCTGGTTATCCCTGCAGCCACCGCGTGGAGCTCCCTGGTCGAGGTAAAACCCCCGCTCTGCCTTTGCACAAAGGAGATGCATGCTTGTAGGATCGCTTTTAATCGCACCTGAACGAGCAGGGCGCTGAATAAACGGCGGACTTCGTGCATTAAAGGCGGCCGCTCGTCATCCACCTTCTAGCCAAGACACGGCAGCAGTCAATCGGCATGGCGACCTCGAAACGCACCCTTCCCTTCGGCTCCGCGCTACAGCTACCAAGAATTAGCTGGCTAAAATAGTGCGCTTATTTTGTATTTTTTTGCATGTGGGATTTTTGGGAAAATTAACCAACAGCAACAGGGGGCGATTTTGTGGATTTTCGACCGTTTTATCGCCAAATGTTAATAAATTATGTTGCGTTTGAAGCGGCTGGATCCCTTACCTGTCTCAATGCGTGTGTCGAGCTCGTTGTGGAAGGGTTGGGTTGAATGTTAGCCAGCACTGCGCTGCTGGTCCAGGGCAGAGACACTCCAGTCCCCGCAGAGATGGGAACTTCCCCCGCCTCCATCTCACTTGCTCTCTCCCTCTCTGTCTCTTCCAGTCAGCGCTCGGCACTCGCAAACCAGCCATTTCTCTTACAACAGCGGAGACATCCACAACTTTGCTCTTCTCTTGCTCAGCTACGGCTGTGGTTCTCGTTGATCGCTTGTCTTTCTGCATAACTTCTTTTCCCCCGCTGTTTTTGTGTAACTACAGACTTTATACGCAGCGATTAGTATCTATTTAATAAAAATGTAATCAGATTGGAGAAAATGTAAAGTTAAAATAAGTGTATTAAAGTTTTAAATCTGATGTCGTGCTGTCTGTGATTATCATGCTCCAGTGTAAGGCGCACTATTTCCGCAGGAGAAACGCACAGCAAGCACTTTCATTGATAATCTTCTGCCTTGTGCATTTCTCCTTTGCATAGTCTATTTGGCAGCTTCATTTTTAATTTAATTTTTTCTCAACTCCACCTTGCCTGTTTGTGGGCGGGTCCCGAGGCAGCCAATCGAAAATGCAGGATCTTCGGAAATTGAATGGCATTCCTGTAAGCGCGCAGCCTCATGAAACTTCAATGGAGCGGCAACCTGTCTCCGCGTCGAAGTGTCCGGGCTGCGTAACGGGCAGGCCGCGCTGCGCTGCCGGGCCGCTTCGGACGGGCGCGTCGGGCGCACTTTGAGTATTGTTTTTTAAGTATTTCGAAATCACAGTAAGTCGCTGAAAAATGATGCAATATTATACTGTACCATCGCACGTTCGTTTTTAGTATTCGAAATAATGAAATTTGCTACGTCAGAAATGTTATAGAATATGATTTGAATAGAGTATGAGCTGACAAAATGCGACAGTGGTTTCTGACAATACCGTTCCAATTATGTTTAATAGTATTTAGTTGGACATAAAACAGTATTTTTTCCAACGTTATTTTAAACTTTATCCACATGTTCACCCAGATCTTTAGATATTCTTGTTATACGTTTTGTCAGTAATATTTAGTTTAACATAATCTAAAGACTTGTTGTTAAAGTGCTTTGCCATCAGGGAAATGTAAAATGCAGCTATATTTATGGCTGTTTAGTACATGCTCTTCAATCATTTGAAGTTTGCTTTTTTAATACAAGTAGTGGGATCATTTTAAATGATCTCAATCTATTGTTTTCCTCAATCTAATCACTTTGTACAAATAGATATTATTTAATAATATACTGACACAAAGGAGATGTAAAATTTCGTTTAGGATATTATCTAGTAATGTCAAAATATATTTGCAAAGGAATGCCCAAATAACATTTAAATACCAGTTTGTAATTCTGAATGTTTTACTTTAAGTATGCCCCCTTTTTCCCAACCTCTTATTTTGAACATGGTACAGTAGGAGTGCTGACAGAGATTGTTGTCCTTTTGCTGATGCTATGGGTTTGATTTACTTTTCAGTGAGAGGGGTCTGAAATTTAGGGTTTCCACACGCCACACTTTTTACTGCGACACCCCTGACACATATACACAAACTGACATGCATGTATGCAGTACCCAATGACATTCAGTATTATACACAAGGCCAGATATAAAATTCTACATAAGCCACAGGAATTTGTTTGGGGGGTGGGGGGCTGCTATGGCTATCTTAGGGGAAGCTACAGCATCCCCAAGCCCCTTCCTGGCACTGCCCCTGAGTTTCAGGGAGCCAGGAGCTCATCTCAGACCGCTAGGGCACATGGCTGGGGTATGCCCTGGATGGGATGCCAGTCCACCTCAGGGCAGAGGGCTGGGGTATGCCATGGACAGGATGCCAGTCCACAGGGCTGGGGTACTCCCTGGGTGAGATGCCAGTCCACCGCAGGTCACATATAAGTAATTTTGGATGCCAATGAGCCTAACAGTAATAAGGGGGTAAATGCACTCCAGAGAGACTGGAGGCAGTATTAACCTAATATTTATTTAAATACTTAAAACGCATAAGAATTCTGAGACAGAGAAATATCTATACACAGTATTTTTTGTGTCTTGATCATATTAAAGCATTTTTTTCCCCATGAGACATTTAAAGTGAATTAAGGCGTGGTCCAATCCATGTGTCTATAGTGGCATCTGGGATTCACTGTACACATCATGTCCTGGCTCCTCTTCAAATGTCACCTTGGCGTCTTCAGAATCCAGCTGAAACACAACAGTCACTTATAATACAGACATTTTTTTAACAGATTCATGGTTCTATGTGGACAATTTCCCGACAGGGCTCATTAAATGGGAAATGCCCACAACTCTACCACATTAAAAGACAACGTTAAGCCTTTAAAAACAGCTCTGGCATATCTTAATAATGTGTTTTGTGTTAAGGAACTGGGATTTTACGAAAAAGTAAGCGATTGAGACATTCGGCAGTACTTACGCATTTCATTTCCAGCTCAGTGAAGAGGCGGCCTCTCATTAAGATGCGCAGGGGAATGGTGAGGATGAGGACGAAGGGCAGAGCCAGGGAGATGGGGCTGGATTTCACTATCCACAGTGTCACCAAGCACGCAACTTGGATCAAAGTAAACATGTGCATCTTATTGGTCTTCACCTAAGTCAGTGTCAGAGAGATAGTCAGTGATGTTACTTAATATATCTGAATATATGTGTGTATAAACACACAAATATCAAAATAAGAAATACAATAATAATATCTAACAATTGTAATATACCCTCTATGTAATGTATGTAATATACCCTATGAAAGAGAGTTATGGGTAGAACTCCATTATGAAATGCCAAATTGTTTTTAGTATTATGTAATAAAATGAGGTAATATGATACCAGAATAAAATCTGTTATAAAATTGTGTATCTGTACCTTGGTGGCATATGGCTCCTGAGGATGATACTTTTTGGGTATAAAAAGCAGCAGTATGCGGTCCCAAAGCTGGATTCCACTGAGTGAGGTAATACCCATGTAGAGAAAAATGCCAAACAGAGCCGTTATGGGGATCATTTTTAAAATGGGCTCCATTAAAATAGACAGACCTGAAAATGACAAGGGAAGATCAGGCATCTGAAATATTCTATCAGGATAGATAAGGGATTCCAAACTGACAGCATGGAAAGTCAATAGTGTATATTGTACTCACCGACCAGCAGAGCTACCAATATGCCGCTTACTCTCTGCTCCAGAACCTTTTCAATCACTGGTTTCGGTCCTTTGCTCATGACAGTCAGAGCATTGGCATGAGTGACTGAACGGACAGTGGCAGCACTCAGCCAGGGCAACCCCAATATGGCACCGAGGCCCCCCATGCTGACTAGAATTAACAGGTCGAGGTGGAACCCCGAGCCTTTCACCATCTTCCGCTCTGGCTTGCTCACAATCAGCCTGCCAGGAGGTCGTCATAAATCGCATAATCAATACATGCACTTGCTAAGCCTTCTACTGAGCATTGAATCAGCAGTGTATGCCTGGATGGAGACAGCCTGTGCTGTTACAGAGCGCCAAGATTACAGTGTGCCACACAAACATTTACCCAAGTGCTGCAGTTTTACAGAAGTCTGCTGTTAGGTCTTGACAGACACAGGAAGAGCAGGCAAGCCATGTAAACTATGGAGTTGTGTGGTCATGATGTCATCTTATTGAAGTAAGTCTCTCATCCACCCACCCATCCATCCATCCAATTTCTAACCACTTATCCTGGCCAGGCTCATGGGGGGCCCGGAGCCTGTGCCAGGCAGCACAGGACATAAGGTTCAGGTATACCCTGGACAGTGCCAGTCCTCTGCAGGGCACATTCATGCTCAATTCTACTACCGTATATATGCAATTTAGAAACACCAATTAATGTATCTGCATGTCTTTGGACTGTGAGAGGCATCCTCCACAACACAGCAAGAACATGTAAATTCCACACATACACGTAGAGGAGGTGGAAGCCCCAACACTGGAAGTGTGATGCAACAGAACTGCCCACCAAGTCATGGTGACAACCAGACAGCATTGTTTCA
This sequence comes from Isichthys henryi, assembly GCA_026776945.1. Lineage (NCBI taxonomy): Eukaryota > Metazoa > Chordata > Actinopteri > Osteoglossiformes > Mormyridae > Isichthys > Isichthys henryi. Next base: position 32,513,352 of record JAODJX010000097.1, on the reverse strand, counting down.
TTCATTCTAGTGCGATTGATAGTGAATAATTTGGTTACGACAGAATGTGTGAACTCACGTAGTGATCTGAGACTCTAGGAATATGAGGATAAAGACGAGCATGGCTGGGATGACACTGGCTATCATCATCCAGACAGGGAAAGCTTTCTTTATCCCCATTGGGTTGATGACCCACCCCCTTGCACTGGGGTTGGACACTGCCAGACCTTTGGGCACCAGAAGTTTCTGTCGGGGCAAGCAGAGGATATATTTAAGTGTTAATGCATTCCATATATTTGTAGTAAACAACTCCTATTTTAGGTATATTAATGTTTAAAATTGTGTGTCTTGGGATCTGAGCTCACCTTCTGGACAGCATTTGTTTCACCCTTTGCCTTCACAGAGTAACCAGTATGATCAAAGACCACACACAGCACTTTAAACTGTAAACTCACTTTAATAAATGCACTACATATTCATATTATATTTTAGTAATCTGCACTTAGACTCTGTGTTTATAATACGGCAACTGTGAGACACTGCAATATTTGACTGCAATATCTTGACTCGGTGCAAATTTTAACTTTTAACTTTGAGTACTATTTACTCTGCACAACATTTCCCTCTGTCCTGAATAGTAGTCTCTGTGTAGTTCTGTATTGTGTGTAGCCTGTAGTATTTTGTTTTGTTTTGCACATTGACCCAGGAGAAACGCAATTTCGTTCTACTATGCACTCTCCAATTGTATGGTCCATCCATCCATCCATTTTCCAAACCTCTTATCCTACTGGGTCGCGGGGAGTCCAGAGTCTATCCCGGAAGCAATGGGCACGAGGCAGGGAACAACCCAGGATGGGGGGCAGCCCATCGCAGGGCACACTCACACACCATTCACTCACACATGCACTATTGCTGCTTGGATACATAACCTATAGCTGCATAGGTGGGAAATTTCGTATAGCATGGTGGTGTGTCATGCGCACCCATCAATCCCACCGAGCCACAAATGTGCTGAGCCTCAAGGCCACTATGCTGGCCCATCATTCTGAGTTTCAAACTGATTTCCAGACTAGGGGAACACAAATAAAAATGAACTATTAATATTATCAAACCAAGCATCTCAAACTAAACAAATGATTTAGCAAACCTGCTAAAATTAACATTTATGAAGTGGTAAGGCTATTGTTTGGCCCTCAATATATCCTGGAAGCAATGGGCACAAGGCAGGGAACAACCCAGAATGGGGGGCCAGCCCACAACCATGCCGCCCCCAAACTGTATGGTTCAAATGAGAATTAAGTTTACTTTGACTTTGACTATACCCATCTGTGTAACCTCTTGCCATCAGGCAAACTATACAGAACTATGCAGGCCTGCACTTCAAGAATGAGGAACAGTTTCTACGCAAGAGCTGTTGCCCTGATGAACAAGCAATAATCAGTATTCTTTCCTCTACTGCCACGTCTTTGGCCCTACTGTTCTGTCACCTGTTGTTACAGCAATTTTGTTGCAATATAATAATTAATACTTTATTCATCCCTGTGGGGAAATTGTCTTTTATGCCTCCCTCAACTTGCTCTTGGGATAAGTTGTCTGCAAAGAGTAGTGACCCGTTGAGGTGCCCAGGGAGCTGGGGGTTAAGGGCCTTGTTCAAAGACCCACTGATGTGCCGAGGCTTGGTTTGAACCGGTGACCTTCTGCGTAGCCCACTGAGCCACACGCTGCCCCCCTCAAGATCACACCTACTTGCACTTTATTCATCGTGTAGAGAATTTCATCCATGTTCTAAACTTCGTGATGTATTTGTTTTTATATATTTTTGAATGTACTTCATATTTTTATTTAATTTTTCAGTTTTTCTCCTGCATTGTCGCTGGAGTGGCATGCCAATTATCACTGTATACCATACGATGACAGTAAAGATATTCTATTCTATTCTATTCTATTCTATTCTATTCTAATCGATAAAGCTACGAAAGAAAAGTTTCCCTGTACTGCTCAAGAAAATGTGATTTTCTTCTTTGCTAAGTAATACATTAGCAAACCTATATACTTATACATTTTTCTATAGTTATACAGTTTGCGTAATACTAGATATCTTTAATAGGGCAGAAACATTCACCTGAGTGTAAACATCCTGAATGCTGATGTCCACAATAATCATTAAGAAAATGGCAATAGGGACACCAAAGTCTCCAATCAAGCGGCGGATCTGTAACATAACAGACACAAACCAGATGAGGTGAACAAAATAGTTATTGTTGTGAATCACCATGTGGACTCTCAGTTTCAGATGTATGACAGGGTCAGTCTCCTGTTAAATCTACCATTATAAACTATTTACAGGCGTATATATGCTTTCTTATGTTTAAGCATTTTTGACTTTCCTTTGTTTCCTTTGTGCTTTTACAGGATTTCTAAATACTGGATGTACTATTTAACACATCTTTATTTATTTGGTATTAATTTATAGATAAAAAGTTTACCTTGCCTGGCAGGAAATGTCCATTTTTAAACTGTCTGAGGAAATACGCAATGAAGAAACACCCAAACATTAGGCACATGGAGAGCAAGGCAGTGTTGGGATATGCTTTTTCCTGGAGTGTAGCCAGGGTGGAGGTATTGCCAGAGTGACGGTTAGGTGCAGCGTAAAAGGGATTCCCCACACTCGTGTTCAGATATTCATAGTTACGAGTCAGTGGGTGCTGCTGAAAAACCTGGGGCAAAAAATGACAAATATGGTGAAAAAGTAGATAATGAACGAGGAAAATTAAGGAGTAAAAAACTGAAGAAAGATATCTAAAATAATGGACAGGTTAAATCAGTGTTTCCCAAATCAGTGTTTCCCAAATCAGTCCTCAGGGCAAACTGGATGGATCCACATTTTTATTTCATCCCAGTTGCCAGCACACTTGTAAGGTATTTAAAGTTCCTGACTGCTTGGGTCAGCTGTTCTGGAACTGGGAAAAACAAAAACGGGAATATGTTCAGTGTGTCCCTAGGACTGGTTTGGGAAACACTGGGTTAAATTAAGGAGAAGGGAAGATAAAACATTTATACTATTTTGCATTTATTTGTACACAAACTTCAATTTGAACGCGATAGTGGTGGACATAATGGCCTGTTCTGTGGTGTCTGTTTGAATCAGGAATCTTAGATTACACAGGGACTTATTGTGTGCGTGTGTCAGTATCTCATGATGGGTCGACTCATCTCACATCATGCTTCAAGATATGGACTCAAAGTCAAAGTATCGATTTGGAAGGGATGTTTTACTGTGTCTCATGCTTCAAAGCTCGAGTGAAAGATGCTTATGTCACTTGGCAAACAAACACAAAAATAAAATGAAAAGGAAGGAGGAGATACAGATCGACAATAAAATTGAGGGTTAAAGATTAGTTAAGGTCTTGCGATGTTGGAGCTGAGGGAGGGATGAGGGTGAGGAGCACATACCCTGATGAGTTTGGCAAAGGTCTCATAGATGAAGATGAGGGATATCAAGATGGAGAAGATCTCTTGTGTGAAGCGTGAAATGAACCTGACCAGAAAGCTGCCCTCGAATGCCACCATTAATACCACGATAAACACCAGCCAAAAGCCAATCCACACTCGGCCCACAATGTACTCGATCTCTTGTGAGTTGCAGAACTAAAACAGACATTGCTTGGTCATTATAATGCATACGCCCTCCCCATATGTTGCAGAAATTTCAACTTTGATAATGTAGCTTTACTGAAATTAAATTATGTGCAAATTATATAGCCAATACACTACATTTGGAAACGTGTTCTTTTCAAGGAATTATTTATAATATACTGTACAGTATCAGACAAAAGTTTGAGTACATCTACTTGTAACCATAGTCATCTGTGCTTTAAACAATATGCAATTAAGAGAATTGGAAGTTGGCCTTACCGACTAATGAAATGAAAGATACTTTACTGATCCCCATGCGGAATTTCTGTTTTTGCCTACCCCATCTTGCCCTCCATGACACACAGTAGGTAAGAGCAAGCTTGGCAGTGAAGGGCAGCCACCTGTAGTGGTGTTCATGGAGCTAGGGGACCTTGCTCAAGGGCCCACAGATGTAACTATTCTGCAGAAGCCGGGCTTGAACTGGTGACTTTCCATTCACTGGTGCAGATGCTTAGCCTACTGAGCCACACACTGCCCAATACAGTGAATTAACGTTTGAAATATTTTGGTTCAGCCATGGTATAGATTATAGAGAGGATGAGCACATGAGTTCAGCATTTGTGGTGTCAATGTCATGTTCTGGGGTTGCTGTTTCGGGAACAGAGCTGGCAGTCCTTAATCAATGGCAATATCAAGCAGAATGATTATTGTGGAAGTTTTCAAAGACACATCATTCCATCAGGTTTTTGGTTGAGTAGGCAGTCCTACATGATTTAGCATGATAACCCAAGACAAAAATACACTATATGACAAAAAGTTTATGAACACCAGCTTGTCCATCTCGTTTTGAAACGAAGGAGTTTAATATGAAATGTGTCCATCCTTGGTTCCTATAATAGCCTCTGCTCTTCTGGGAAGGGTTTCCATTAGATGTTGGGACTTTGTTGGTAGGATTTGCTGCCAATCAGGTCCCATGCTGTGAGTTTGTATGGCCATATATTTGGAGATTCTCCCAGACTTTTTGGGCTCCACAATCACTTCAACTTGCAACTGAACGGGGCAGCTATAGCAGGACAGAAATGTGATGAACTGACTTGTTGGAAAGGTGGTATCTTGTGATGGGGCCAAATTGAAAGTCACTAATCTCTTCTGTATAGCCATCCATTCTGCTTCCAGTGTTGGTTCTGGAGATTGCATAGCAGTGTGCTTAATTATATATGCCAGCAGTGGGCGTCGTTTAATTAGTCAATCTCTCTAGTTGCTAGATTTCAGTCCCCTATTTGGGATGAACTAGACCAGGGGTGTCCAATCCTGCTCCTGGAGAGCTACCACCCTGCAGAGCTTATGTACAGCCCTAATTTAACACACCTGATACAGATAATCAGGCACTTCAGTAGACAGCTATGTGTTGCGGACACTCTGCAGGGTGGTAGATGGCCAAGTGCAGGAATGAACAGCTCTAAACTAAATAGAAGAGTCAAAATAAGGCAACCCAGAAGCACCCTGCATCCCTGGGAAATGTTATAAAAAAAACCAGGGGAATCGTCAGGTAATTTCCTGCTGAAACTGACTATCTCATGTTTGTGAAGCTTTTATCAAGAAGGAATAGAGAAGTTTTCAATTTTGTTGAATACTACTTTGGTACTTAGTATTTTATGTTGTGTGCTTCACCGTATGTACAGAAAAATATACAATCTGATATAAAACACTGTGATAATACCTAAATTACAGCATATGTACTCAAACTTCTGACTGATACTGTATCTTTGTGGGAAGTATCACAGCATGCCAGCCCCTGCAACATGCTTTCTAGAAGGTTCTTACCGCAAAAAAGGCCTCCTCAAAGACCAACAGGGGTCCAGAAAAGCCAATGACCAGGATTGGCTGAGCAGCGATGAGACAGAAGATTATTCCCTGTAGAGCAGTAGACAGCAGCAGCTCTGATATGCCCATCATGTTATCTGTTTTATCAGCTGGGCAGATGAGAAATGACAACTAAGTTGATAATTCACATACTAACCAGTCATCAATGTATGGATTGGTGGAAGTGTTATGACAGCAGAAAGCTGCACAAACTGTCACTCACCCAGCAGACCTCCAAACGTGATGGCAGGAGAAAGAGCAGCAAAGTAGATGAAGATGATAGCAGCCAGGACCTGGGCATTGATGCCGTCAGTGATGTCACTGACATAGTGCTTGTAGCGCCTCTTAAAGTCCTTGATCATTCCACCGAATGGCCGGCCCGTGCGAGCCAGCGGGTCCTCTGCTTCTGTAACTGCTGAATAAACAGGATGTATGATGTTACATGAGGCTCAGACGGACACTAGGCAAATAGCTCAATATCGTATTAAATGAAAAAAAAAAATAGATTATATTACAACAAATTCGAAGCTATCTTTTAAGCTCATTGAAATAAAATTGAAAAAGACGTATATGCAAAACAGATTTCTGGCTAGTTAGGTGAAGAATGTGGGTGTGAACTCTGCGTTGCTTCACCTCTGTGAGGCTTCAAGTCCAAGGAGACCTGGGGGCTGGTTGGGCAAAGGCGTCGGTGCAGGAGCTGTTTCTGAAAGCCAATGATGGAGCTCAGCACTGATTCATTCTGGATCTCAGTAGGTGGGATGACGATGCTGCAGTCCATGAATTCTGCAACAGCCTCCATCAAGTCACGATCGTTCTGTGCTTGGACAGCTGCTAAATTGAACACCTGGGAGAGAGAGAACATGGATTTAGCAAACCAATGTGTTATCGCCCAGTAACCGCTAACTGTTCCATTTCCATCTCTCTGCTCACCCTTAAATCGCAGTTAAGCACAATTTCTCCTCAAAAGCTTCTCAGTTTCTCCCTTTGTGTTCCTGTGTGAATTCTTATGCTTCTCCCTTGCTTCCTGCAACCCAGCGCCCACCTTGGTTTCTCACCCTGTCAGCCATTAACGTGGCCATGGCCTGTCCGATTTCATGGTAGTCCATGCTGTTGTCATTGGGCCCCACCAACACAAACACAAAGCGGACCGGCACCGGGGCCTTCAAAGCCGATTCCAACTCCGCCGCCTCCTTCAGCCTCACGAAAGCTACAGTCGGCTTCTCTAAAAAATCCAGGGCTCCTGTTGTACAACAAGACAAACGACGGTTTACTGACATACCGCCCACTGGCATGCAGTGTTTGTTTAGGTACCGGGATGATGCTGGCAATAAGTATAAGAATATAAATTTAAAAACGATTATCCAAATAGTCACAGGATTGAATCCTTGCAAAAGCACAGTTTGTCAGCTCTATTTGCCTTGTACTGGGTCAAAATTGAAACAAAGTTTAGTGGGAAAAAGCTGTTTATTCAGTAATCTTTTCTCCATAACAGTACTTTCTGGTGCATTAATTTCAAACAGCAGTTTCCAAAACTCAATAAACTCATGATGTCTCTTGACAAATTCTGTTTGAGACAGCCCCACTCTGACTGGAAAGTTACCCGTACTCTTCCATCATATCATGAGCGGATTTTCCAATGCTGTTGGGTGATACAGCATTAACTGAATGAAATTCCCAGTCAGCTGTTATGTATATATGTTGTGTATGGGGTGTGTCCTGTATATGGTGCATGATGTGGGGGCTGAGCCTCCATTTCTGTCATTGGAAGGGTACCGTGTTGATCTCTGGCCTTGGCAGAATAGACTCATGTCTGAGGACCCTTGAGCGTGGCCCTAAACCCCCAGCTTCAGGGGCGCCCTGTGCTGTGACCCCCAATCTTGCTGTCAGTGTGCCTCAGAAAAAGGAGTTTCCCTATTTTGACTCTTGGTCTCTACAAGTATTTTTGTTTAAAGCTGTTCTTCCCAAAAACCACTCTTATAAATTCAACAGAAATGTAATGCGCTCTTGGCAGAGTATATTTTTATGTTTTGCCATCGCAGATTAGAGCTGTGCTGTGTGAGAAATTCTTCGTTCTTAATAGCTCCTTTTATACCATTAATTTGACTGTGTTTATATCCAGACATCTGCCACATTCTATCATGCTCTCTAGTTGATTCTTTCGATTTTGACTGTGCAAGTAAAAAGATGACTGACACAGGATATGAACTTAGAATGAATATTAATATACTAAACCATAACAAAATAAGCTGTAAAAATATGTAAGTAAAAGTACAGCATAATACATTGGATCCAACTGGCTGTGTGGGAAAGTTGAGGGTTGAGTATTTCATGCAGTATAGAATTTCACATTCAATTTTTAATCTTTGGAAAAGTCTCAGATGGTGAATGCAAAATGTCATTTTACTGGATACTAATCTGGTTCACACTTACCAACCAGGACCATTGAAGCTTCACTGGTGTCAGATACATCTTTCTGTAAGAGAAAACCAGCTCTTTCAGGAAGTGAAGAGTGTGTGACGGTCTCACCTTCAGACTAATAGCAATGTTATGTTCAAGTTTTCTAGTCTCAGGTTTTCTCACGTAAACAATCATCCACTGCACATATGTGTAGTGAAAAGCTTTTTTCACCTGCTTCCATAATTGTGCTTGAAAGAAAATATATGACACAAAGAAAAACAAAACAGTATTAAAGATGAAAATAAATTATGTCCTGCCCACCATGTCTGTCTGACCCTCCAATCTCCTCCCTAGTGTGACCCTAATGAGCCATGCCATGCAGTTTGATGATGTTTACAGGACATGCACATGTAACCCAGAGCCATGCCTTGTTGCCCCTTGTTAGTCTTTGTATATATGTACCTTTTTGTCTCATCATCCCCAGTCCAGACATTAAGGTCGACGCTCCTGTTGCCTGCGCCCTCCCCAGTCCTAGCATTCGCATTTGCCCTGTTTATTTCCCTACTCCTGTCTTCTTTAATAAGACCCCTTTTGTTCTCCCGAGACCCGACCTTGAGTCCTTTTGTTTCTCTTTATGTGACATAAATAAGAATAAAAGTAACTATAAAAATAAAGTGACTGAAAAATTGTCAATAAAATTAATATTTTTTTATCTGTATTCTTGTTCTGAAACAAGTCTTCTCAGTTCATTTGTATTAAATGTTATTGTCTCGTGTACAGTAAACGTCTATTCTTTTTCTATTTCTTCCTCCCATTTGAAATGTGGGTCAGTAAAAGTCTTACCTTGCCTGACACTGAACATGTCATCTCCAAACCAGGGGCCAGAGTCTGGGTCTCCTTTGGGTCAGACTGACTGTGGAGAGTTCATAACTCTGGTCATACATTTACATCCATCCCATTTTTGATAAACCTTCTGTTTGGCAAACAGACCTTTAGGACACGTAGATTGAAACAGGGCCAGTTTGCTGCCCTCCAGATCTTCAAGCACAGCAACTTGAGTGATTTACAAATCCAGTTTTGCTTGTCTCCCAACATAACCTCTATCTTGAAACACTGACACATTCTCTATGTTGCAAACTCTACAAGAACTAGATATTCAGTGTAAGATTGTAGTAAGTTGGGAGTCTGTGTCAGGAAGCTCGGAGAAGGGGGTACCTTAGATGGGATGTAAGTCTTTCAGAGGGAACATGCCTACAGACTATGGACAAAATGGGGGCAAACATGGAGGGAACATGCAAAATCCAGAGCCAAGCTTAGGAGTCAAATCTGAAACCTTTTGGGGGTGTGAGACCACATGCATTTACAAAAAATTAAATATAAAATCTACCATAGGTGGCCTTGCCAATGTGTTTATCACAGAACTATACAATATGTTTTCATGTTCAAATCACACATTATTTTAGTCGATGTACAGTTGCAGTTTGATGATGTTTACAGGACATGCACATGTAACCCAGAGTTTGCTGCAGTTTTTCTAAGAAAGGAACTTAAACGATTCATGGTGAAATATCAAGCTATGAATCATTTTGGGGGTGGGAGGGGGTGACAAAAATGGAATGCCTAATTATACAACCACTGGTAAAAGCAGAGTACAGAGAGTAGGTATTATGCAGGTTAAGTATCAAGCGAAAACTGATTCCAAGTCTTGTCTATGTGGGATGATGTCTTACATCTGGCCTCTGCCCCCTATATAAAAACGCTGCTCCTTAAGGATATGAAAAGGGTTACATGCCAGGAATACATTGGGGGGGGGTACCTCCGATTCTGTAGCAAGGCATTCAGGAGCTCCTCACGGTCACTGGGTCGGATCTCGTTTTTGTCCACAAGCTCATCCACCAGCTTCTCAGCAATGCTGGCCAGGCTACGCTCCTCTTGGTCCAACATCACCGCACCTGGGTGCAGCCATCATGGCAGGCACCCGGAAGAAGAGGGTTGTGTTGGGGGAGGGGAAGGAGAAAGAGGAGGGGAGGTGTCTCAGTAGAAGGTCACATCCACACTGACGGAAAGACGTGGCGTACAATCCAGCCATAGCACTTAGCTTACATTTTAGACATTATAACTGTCAGAAAATCCTTGGGTAGGACGAATGGTCATACTCATAACATACTGTACCATTATTTACTTTCCTATGCACAATTAGTGAAAGCAAGCTTATATTTTTGGTCCGTTACGTAATGAAACGGTTCTGTTTATCCCGGCTCAGCTGTGGGCATATTGCGTAGAATTCAGCTGAAACCAAGGTTAAAAGAGCAAGCGATAGTCTTCAACAGACTGCAGTGTTATAAAACATCAGTAGAAAATGACTTTCGAATGGCTGGCGGCCGGTTTGCAAAGCTGTTTATATATATATATATATACATACATACATATACACACACACACACACACACACACTCACCGGCCACTTTATTAGGCACACCTGTCCAACTGCTCGTTGACGCAAATTACTGATCAGCCAATC
>JAODJX010000097.1:32441109-32458456 GCA_026776945.1 Isichthys henryi | reverse complement strand
TGCTTCCGGGATAGGCTCCGGACCCCCCGCGACCCAGTAGGATAAGCGGTTTGGACAATGGATGGATGGATGGATGACTAATTAATCGGCTTGAGATTACAAAAATGCAGCCCCTTAGACCCATACTGTAACTCGTTTTTAAATTGTCACCTGCTGCCCCTGTTAGACATTTTTGCGACCCGTGTGGAATAGTAAGGGAACTGCATAGACAGTAGCATAGTACAGTGTTTCCGTAGGGTCTGTGGTGGCACTGTGGCAGTGAACTTGGTGTGGCGGCGTTTAAAACGCTTTTAGAGAGCATTAGAGAGTGAGAGAGCAGTACCGCGAAGCAGCAGACTCGCCTGTCAGCACCTGCCAGGCCTTGGGAGTGTTAAAGCGCGGTGCTCAGGGTGGAGGCTTCAAGATGAGACAACCAAGGGGAAGAACCAGGCGCAGCTTTTCGAACAGCCTCCAGATGCCTGCTAATGTATCTCTCCCGTCTTTTGTCTGTGGCCACCATGGCTTTCTGTGTGTTCTGGTGCGTGTCACAGTCTTCCACAGTCCTCATATCCCTGTCACCGTCTCCTCTCTTACAGGCAGCGACGATCGAGCCCAACGCTCACGCCCAGTCCTGTCATTCAGGCCAGTTCACCAGCACTGGGGAGTGTTGTCGTCAGTGTCAGCCTGGTGAGGGCATGGTGAAACCATGTGGACGACAGCAGACGGTCTGTTCGCAGTGTCTGGACAGTAAGTATTCCACCTTTCGTCATCCGAGTTTTATCCATGGGCTTCCCATGTAAGCATCATACTCAAAATCATCACTTCCTTGCCTACATCTCCTCCACAGTACTGCCAACTCATGGGGATCCTTTCCTGCAAAGCTTGAGTACATGTTCATGTTTACTAAAATTGGTTAGTATAAGGCACCAGTAAATGTGAACAAGATGCTGAAGTGCAAGTCAGATAGAAAACTGGTTCTTCATGCTTTTCCTTCTGTAATACAAATTGTGGATGGAAATCAGACCAAACTGATATCTTCTCATTTTGACTAGTGTTGTTATTCTGACTTCACTATTCTAGGCCGCTTTTGGTTTAGGTCCAAGTGTTTGGTCATCACAAAAGACCCATTTTTGGAACCTTCAGTCATTGGCTAATGCTTAGGAAATATGGAAAGGTGTTAGAAGATGTTGCAGTTATTTTACGTTATTTAAGAAAGTTATCCCTTGCTACCAGGCAGTTGGCATCTCCTTTTTTTTATTATTCGATCATGAAACTGGAGCGGTTCTGGTTTAGTCTCTCTCTTCTTTGTTCATATGAAAACCACAAGCAAGTGTAAAAACAGAAGAAAAAATCTAGCAGAGTAACTATCTGCAGTTAATACAAAACACATACAGGCATTTCTGTTGTGCATTCCCGAAAAACCTCGAGTTACACAAAATCTCTGTATAAAAACAACAGGACATGGGAAAAATACACTTGGGAACTTGAAAAGCCAACCTGAGCATTACATGTAATGTTAACATCTTTGAATATTACAGTTTTTCTTCTTTTTTCATGACAATGAAGTAGATCTTGTGAAAATGGGCACAAGCCCGTGCCAAGACACTGACCAAGATAAGCTGTTAGAAGGTGGATGAATGGATGCCTGGATGCATAGAGTTGCGTGTGCATCTCTCCCTTAGATGATACAATACAAAAAACGAATCCAGTTAACCATGTTAAGATTCAATATGACTTGATTCTGCTCGGGATATGATTTTGATGTATTGTCTTTTTGTGTCCTACTTCTGAAGTAAAATCATATTCATAATGTTTTTTCAAAACATATCACTGTTTATTTTGCACTACAAAAACTGTCCGAGGCTCTTGGTAAGTGATGTTGATGTCAGAATGAAAAAAACATTACTGTAATATTTAGTAATACTGACGCGACTGTTGAATCGATTTGTGACAGCTTTATCGGTTTTTGGCCGATTTCCTTCTAAATTTGAGCTGGATTGGGGGTCTTGAATCAATGCAGGTATCCTGTAGACCGGATTTCCAGTTTGTATCAGTTTTTTGTTACATCCCTAAAAATGAGCACTTCCAAAACATAGCATGTGGGCTGACTGAGTATTCCTCCGTGGAGAGAGGGCATATTCAGATGTGATGCACCCCTGAGCACGCAGTCAGGTCCACTATGCAAAATCTAAACATGCTGCTGATGACGTTATGTAAAAGCTAGTGGGGATTCATGTTATACAGACATCTTTCCTCTACGCCACAATCGCCTTTAACAAATTTGCTTTTTGGAAACCTGCATACTAGCGTTACTGCCTGTACTGTGATTTTGCAAAGGTTAGTTTGAATATGACAGTATAAGTGCATTTCATTTAGACAATAAAAATACTCAGAGTGTGTTTTCTGGTCATACTTTAAGCTGACACATGAATTCTTTGCGAAAAATGTTTCATGATATGCTAAACTCCACCCATGGCTCATTACCAGTTATTCCATTTGTTATCTTGATGAGCCTGGATCCTATCCAATATATCACTGGACATGTCGCTATGGACATCCTGGTTGGGATTATAGGGCACATGCTCGCACAATATGGGCAATTTAGAGACATCAGTTCAAGATACATGTCTTGGACTGCGGAAGCAAACCCGTGTGAAGTTGAGGAGGACATGCAAACTCCACGCACACAGAGTACTGGGGTCAGCATCAAGTCTGAAACTTTAGAGGTGTGAGACCACAGCGCTGCCCGCAAATCAGGCAATTTAGAGTCACCATAGTACCTAAACCACACATATTCGGTGGCCACAGTGTTCCCCATCAAAACCACCAATTAAACGCAATTATAGGCACCACCAGAAAACTTATAAAATACCCAAGATGATTACCAAGCTTTTTAACTACTTCAGTAGCATGTCCTAAAGTAACAGAACAAGCATCTTTTTAGGGAACAAGGTTTTAACTTCATTGTCGGCCCTGGAAGATTCTGCAATAGGCTTTCCAATGGCCATCGGGGCTGGGGTTGGAGGCTGACAAGAATAGTATTAGCTATGATTGGAAACAGATAAGCAAATAGAGGACACCAGTAATTTTAAGCAAATGCAGGAATTTTAGCACAGACAGGAAGTGAACATTTGCCTTCATTTTCAGAGACATAATGGGCTGAATTACAGTATTTCGGCTGGAATTGTCTTTAGCTGAGCTTGGCGCTCCGCCATGTGTCTCCATGTAGAGGCTGATCCCTGGACAATTCCTATCTGCTTTCCCAATATCTGACTGCTTTGTAAGTGTGCTGTACAGCTCAGACTATTTCAGCATTAATCTGTAACCCACTGAATCATCAGAGGTGAAAAATGCATGTTGGTGGGTGGCTGCGGCGTTTCGCTGCGGTGTTTCGCTGCGCCGTTCCTGCCACCGGCGCCATGCGAGCGGACAGTCACCCAGTGACGCAGCGGCACTTCCTGCACATATGCACCTTTGCAGTTAATTCAGACTGACATCAGCAGATCTCCCACAAGAAGCTGGCAGTGCTGGGTTTTAGGCAAAAAAAGCTGTTTCCTGTCAGACCAATAAGATATTTTCTGTCAGAATGTTGGGTGTGTACAGCACTGTGGGAGACTATTTTCTGCTGGGGGAAGCGCATATGCACATGTGTATTAGCATAGAATAATAGCAAAATTAAATCAATGGATAAGTAATATTCCCTACTTTAAGTAGTCATTATCGCATAAGTATATGTCCAGCTACTTGTATTTTATGCTGTAATATGCTGTTTTATATAAGTCAATGAATTTTATTCTGGATAGATAATGTATTTTTTAGCAGAACAAGCTTATTAATTACAGTCTGGCCTATTGGCCCATAGTCAGAAATAAATTTCAAGGGGGGTCCAGCAGTTTTCGAGTAGGGTACAAACTTGTTATTTTACTACCTGGCTACATGCCTGGTTGTGGGGGGGGGGTTAAAACCCAGAATTTTACTGTGCGGTTGTCTGCCTCCTTGCAATGCAAACAACAAGTTTTCATCCATATTATTCATAAATACAACTTTCTCATATTGTACTAATAATATTTCATGTTTTTTCTTCCACTGCTACTTTATTCACAAATTAAAGAATAGTCTTCATTATTTTTTACTAAAATGCGACCTATATTTAATTTAATTAAACCTTTATTATTATGCATAGTTGTATCCAGTGCTGATATTTACCTCTGGCATTCTTTCTGAGATTTTGACATGGGCAGACAATGAGGATTCTTATCTTAATTGAAAGTGATTATCTGGAATTAAGGGGATTGCATTCCTTGAGAGATCCTTGGCCATTTTGTCCTGCTGACAGGTCAGATGGGTAAGCCTTGCTTACCTAAATGCCACACCTAAGGCAGGCTTTATAGATCCAAATTAAAACTGGCACAGAAGCACATAATATGATTAATTGTAGATTGACTCATTGATAATTTTAATATTTGCTATTCGGAAAAATCTACTGTAGTGTGTTGACACTCAAAATTAACAGGAGAAATGTAAACAAACAACAGACAAGTCATTGATTTGTTTTGCTTTTACTTTGACATTTTATTTGTCATAAATCACTCTTTGCGCAAAACTAGACAAACCAGTCATCTGCCAAAAGAAGTATGGTTATGGCGAAATGTGCTGTTTCTTAGTTTGCCAAAGCCTACTGTATATGAAAAGGTTGACGTGACTCAGAAGATAAATACTTCTGTGTAAATACATTATTAAAAATATTTCCCGTAGCTACCGACAAAATTCATAACGGGTATTTGTGTGACTTCTGTCAGATGAGCTTTGGCATAGACCCTGGAGAATACAATTAGTATGTAATACTATTGTTATATCGTACTATAGTGTGGAAGGCATCTGTACGAATGTTTATAACGACAAAAAAGCATCTTCAAAGAAATACAAAGCTTGCTGGCAGGCACAAGTAAGAGCTGTTCTTTACAGTCTGTAATCATGTGCCTTGTGCATGGTGTTGAACATTGTAGACTGTAGGTTAGATCCCGTCAAAGTCCATTCAAAACCGAGACCAAATCTGCTGTATCAACCAGCTCAGAGGGCTACATCAAGCCTCAAGAACACTACAGAGGCCAGTATGCTGGTGGAATGACTCACATACACTTCAGAAGTAGAATCAGAGCGAGGCAAAGAAAAGCTTCCTGAGAAAGAGACTTATGTCCGATGATCAGACAATGAGAAATAAATAAGACATATTTGAAACATTAACGGGATGGAGAAATTAGCCAGCTTTGCAGATGGGAGGAAAATGAGAGACAGTCACTTTGGACAAATTGGAGCCAGGCGAAATAACTGGATATCCAAGGCCTTTCAGGAGACAAGCCTCAGCCTTATAGTGTATTCCAAGCAATTTTGCAGTATGAAGTAGCACTTTCTGGTAGATTTAGAGAAGAAACAACAGCAAGCTCACATCTTATACCTTGCCTAAAGAAGCCTGCTGCTGTGGTCATAAAAGAGACCATTAACAGCTTAGTATGGACATTATTAATGTATTGACATGCATTATTAATGGGCAAAATTATGGTAATGGGCCAAAGATAAATGCTGTGGGGTGGACAGTTAAAGAGTGGGGGTCAGGGTAAGGAGGGAACAAAAAGGCTAAGTGGGTACATTTCCACTGCAGCAAGTGTATGCTTCCCCAGTCACAGCCCTCCCCCAAACCTATTCCTGACACGTGGGTGGCTCTATTAAGCCAGCAAATGGACTTATTTGGAAAGGAATGCATCCCTTTCCCATAGTAACCCATCTTCAGTTCTCCATGAACATCTAGGAAGAAGAACACTGGTCATGCTCACGGCGGTACTGAGATGTTTATCACACTGCGACATCCAAATACAGGCTTGTAGAGGCGCATAAAATCCCTGTTAACAGACAGGGCCATTAAAATGGGATGAAAATAATATATCATCTGTGCATTGTTAATTATTTTGAATAGTAATACTGTATATGACAAATTTCATGGATTAGACGTACTGACAGGTGGGTGGTGGGGGACACGTGACTTTTTACATTTCAGTTGATATGAATACTTATAAAACCCTACTGAGCAAGTGGGATGAGTGAGGAGCTTAATCTGAGTAAATCCTTTATAAAAATATCTTGTTTTCATCAGTTTATGCCCAGTCTGCCAACATGTCAGCACATCGTCATGAGCTGCTTAATCTGTACTTCCTTTCAGGCATGTTTTTAGCCGGCTTGCAGCTGTGTTGTTGCAGCACTAGGAGCAGCTATATATTCCTCATCTCCTACACTGCGCACGCTTGTCTGCACAAGTCATTTTTATACCCAGCAACACTGGAGTCTGATCACTCCCCTTTCCTGATTTACAAGCCAAAATACTGGAGCCATTATCTAGAGAAGTCTATGTTGTTTTGCTGATATGAATTAAGTTTTCATTGAGGACCAATAGCAAAAAGCATGACCTATGGCCAAAAAACTCAATGTTTTCTACAGTCTGCAATCATGGCTAAATGATTCCAGGAGTGGTTGAGTGTAGAAAAATAACAAGAAAGAGTGGGTGACTAATGACAGCTACGGGAAGTGAAGACCACACTGTCCCATTAGTTATAGCGCATGCTGGAAATAATATTTAGGACTTGTGCTGTATGTGATGTGTGCCGCTGTACTGTATGCATCTTTACAGCATATAATAAATATAAAGCAATATACAATGAAATTTAACTCTACCCAGCTTGTTCTTGCTGAAAGACATAAAACCTAATAATCCTTATGGTCGGGAAAAGCATCTTTTGAAAAAGTGACTTTCATATAAGGTCTTTCATATAAGCCATATGCTGTAATGTGCAGTAAAAGCTGTGGCTGTCGAGCCTGAAAGAGTGGAAATGGCCTAGTTTCTGGCTGAGTACTGTGGGGCCACATGCTCTGGTACCCTAAGCGATAAGTCCCTGCAGACCCAGCTCTCTACTCACCACTGCTCGGAGAAAGAGGGCTGCTGCATAATTTAGCATTTCCTATTATACCCAAACATAACTCCCTGCAAACATGAAATATTGATTACATATTTTCCATTATTTAACCCCTCCTCCCGACCCACCTCAGAGAATGACAGATTAGCGCAGGCAAAAACATGGCATATTTGCGGCCGGTGACAAAGCTCCCTGTCTCACGCAGTGTTTTCCTCTCCCCAGGCGAGACCTTCTCCGAAAACTACAGCCATACGGAGGTCTGCCAGGCCTGCACCAAATGCACGGGCCTAATGCGTATGCAGACGCCTTGCACCGACTCCAATGACGCCATCTGCGTGTGTGACTATGGCTACTTCATGAGTGAGATGACGGGAAAATGCGAGTCCTGCACGCTGTGCCCTGTGGGCATGGGCGTGCTGATGCGGTGCGAGTACGACCGCGACACGATATGCGAGGAATGTATCGACGAGACCTACTCAGAGCAGGAAAGCTCCCTGGATCCCTGCCTCCCCTGCTCCATCTGTGACAGCATCCTGGATGTAGAGTTGCAACCCTGCAGCAAAGTCAAAGACACTATGTGCCAAGGTGAGGCCGAGTCAGTCCACGGGTCCATGCTGTCGCCTATGTGTCAAAGTTCGTGATTTCACAGACACTAGCTTAATGGGCTACCTTCTCATTGCCCATGACAGAGCGTGACATTTAGCGGTTACCTATTTGTCAATCCCTGGTATCATCATCAGAACAGACGATGAATGTTCAAGGCATTTATATTTCAATTGATCAAGAGAGGTTCTGTGTTGGCAACTTACAAGGTCAACAGAATGACCCTCCGCACTATGTGGTCATTGTAGATTTCTTTGCCCATTGCTCAGAATGTATACGCATTATTAGGATAGCCACTCTATTGAATTGCGTATGACAAGCCGAGGTCCTAGTCAAGTAGGGGGAAGAAGAAAAGAGGTTAAGAAGTAAAAGAGACTTTTGTCTTCCTCTTCGACTCACCAGTGCATCATGCCCTTGGGCGTGAAGGGCAGTGCAGTCATTAGAGGGCATGTATCCGTCTGGCAGAAAGAAGAATGCACTGGATAGATTTTGCATATGAGCACTGATGCACACGACAGAGCAAGTTTTGTACTTGTCAACGCATGTGTCTCTGTTCACTCGTGCATGCTCACACCAATGCGCTGTACAAATAGGCCCTGGATAAAACGTTTCAGCCCCTGGGCAGGAAAGGGAATGACTTTTGTTTTGTGTTGATGGAGCGGAGAATGATAGACATGTTGTACATGGTAGCAGAGCAGGGCTGACATTGTTAGGAACTTGCAGCCAAATTCGTAATGAAATCATTTTGAGTTCATACACTGAAATACTGGCAGGCAGTTTGAAAAAGGTATGCACATGTCTTTAAATATTTTTCCTAAATACTACAAGAGGATAAATAACTGGATATAGATATTTGAATTTTTTTACCACCAATTGTGCTGAAGAGGATACATACATAGGCATACTGCATACTGTCTAAAACAATGGGTGACCATTTTTAAAATGGCAGCTCTTGTGGGGTGTTCACGGTATACAGTGGGCAGTACCTACCTAAAGTGGCCCAAGGAAGGCCAACCTGTGAACCGGTGATATGGGCATGGACGCCCAAGGCTCATTTATGCACATGGGGAGTGAAGGCTAGAGAAGGCTGGTCCGACTATAGCATAAAGTGCTGAAAAAGTTCATTTTGGCTATGATAGAAAGGTATCAGAATACACAGTGCATTGCAGTTTGCTATGTATGGGGCTGTGTATCCTCAGACTGATCAGGTTGTCCCTGCTGACCCGTGAATTCCACCAAAACTCCCTACGATGGGCATATGAGTATCAGCAATGGAAGAGGGTGGCTTGATCTTAAAAGTCACCTTTTCTGTTACGTGACATAGACAGATGCACCATGGGAATATGACGAGCTAGCATAGGCAGTATGATGTTCTGGGCAATGGTTTGCTGGGAAACCTTGGGTCCTGGCATTCATGTGGGTGTTACTTTGGCATGTACCACCTAGTCAAATATTGTTGCAGACCAAGTCTGCCACTTCATGGCAACGATAATCCTCAATAATAGTGGCCTCTTTCAGCAGGATAGTGTGCCATGCCACACTGCAAAAATTGTTCAGGATTGGTTCGAGGAACATGAAGTAGAGTTCAAGGTATTGACTTAGCCTTCAGATTCCCCAGATCTCAATCTGATCGAGCGTCTGTGGGATGTGCTGCAGAAAAAAATAATTAAAAAAAACATATAATGTGTGGCGTGGACTGCAATAATCTGCTTGTGCCATGCTTACTACACATTTGGCTTGCATGTTTGTACATAAAGAATAGCTTTTAGGCTTAGCAGTGGGCTACTATTTTAATTAACAGTGGTGGCTTGGGACTTATTTAAGCAAATCCCACTATACGGTCTCTCAGAAAATATAGTGCTTTACTGTATTACTGTAATACCACCCAAGCCTAAATTCCCATAAACGTGAAAGTGATGTCTTTAAAAAGACGCTACGTTACTGAGAAGTCGTGCATTTCAAAATGTATAATGCATGGCTTATCAAGTAATATTACATATATTAATGAAAATACTGATTATACACATCGTTTGCTCTTACTTAAAATGTCCAGGACCCCTAAAATGCAGCAGAGGGTCTGATAGGATGTAATAGTTAAGGGCCTTGACTTGACCAGCCTGTTGGTTCATATTGTAATGTAGTAAACTGAGTTTCCAGTGCATGTTTGAAATGATTTATACACACTTTTTAAAGCAAATCATACAAAATGGTTTCCTTACTGGAATCTAGATGTAAAAAAGAGTTTGTTTACCTCTCATTCTTTAAAAAATCTTTAAACAATCACACATTTTTGCAGGCTACACTTTTGAACACATGCCCCCTTTCAATTTCAAGGCCACTATAATGTCCCATCCATTTTGTCTTGGTAAGGACAGGATTATAAATAGGCTTTTCTAGCAGGTCTGACATCACTCTATTTATCAGTGTTCTGAGCAATGGCTTATTTTTTAAAATTTACTCCCAACTTGTAGCAATAATGTAATTACTGATTACTGATTCATTTGATTACTAGGGTGCATTTCCACAAAACCAAATTAAGATTTACATTTGGTTTTATCATATATTTTGCTTATTTTTCATAAATACACATCACCTTTTGAATCATGAAGTTCTATTGTCCTGGAAGTATCATTAGAAATTTATGGAAAGGGGGTCTTTACAAGTGCAGTGTGATTTTAATGAAAATCAATGACATCGCCATCTAACCTAATGTGTGTACATTTATATGGGGGGTGCAGAACATTTTGGCTAAAGCCCCGTAAAACAGCCCTGACAACATCCTTTTACTTAGATAATATATATGGATGTGTGCAGTTGACATTCACATTATAGTATTTAGAGTTTTGCTGGTTTCAGTTTCCACTAGATGTGGAAAAAATTTCAGAAAGAGTCAGGCATGGGTGAAGGGTGCCTGCAATTCAAATGTGATTAGAGGAATTTTATTAAGTAATACATAGGATACACTAAGACCATCGAACAAGGAAGCCACAGACACTGCCAGAAATTTTGTTTGGCATAATATACGAAATATATGTCAATAAATTACTCTTGAGTCAGTGATGTTTGCAATACTCAGTCTATTTCATCAGTCTTGTGTAAGTGAGGGATTACATAAATAACTGCTCTTGGGAAGAAACTGCTCTCGATTCTGAATGTTTTGGTTTTGATTGTCCTGTTTTGTTCTCCAGAGGGAAGGGCAGCAAACCGGCAGTGTCCAGTGTGTGTTGAGTTGTTGTTAATGCCACTGGCCTTCTTTTGGAGTTGGCCAGTGTACACCAACCAGTTATAACATTAAAACCACCTGCGTAATGTTGTGTTGGTCCCCCACGTCCTGCCAAAACAGCTCTGACCCGTTGAAGCATCGATTTCTGAAGCTATCCTGTGGTATCTGCCACCAAGACATTAGCAGCAGATCCTTTAAATCTTGTAAGTTGTGAGGTGGGTCCTCCATGGATTGGACTTATTTATCCAACATATCTCACAGATGCTCAATCATATTGAATTCTGGGGAATTTGGAGGCTAAGTCAACACCTTGACCTCTATTTCATGTTCCTCACACTATTTCTGAGAATTTTTTGCAGTGTGGCAGGGCACATTATCCCTGCTATCAGGGAATACTGCTGCCATAAAGGGGTATATTTAGTCTGCAGCAATGTTTTGGTAGGTGGTTTGTGTCAAAGTAACATCTACATGAATGCCAGGACCCAAGGTTTTCCAAAAGAACATTGCCCAGAGCATCACACTGCCTTCGCCAGTTTTCTTTTTTCCTGTAGTGCATCCTGGTGCCACCTCTTCCCCAGGTACACAACGCACACACATCTGGCCACCCACATGAGGTACCTGAAAACATGGCTCATGAGAGCAGGACACCTTGTTTCTTTGCTCCATGGTCCAGTTCTGACCCTCACCTTCCCATTGTAGGTGCTGTCCATGGTGGACAGGGATCAGCATGTGTACTCTGACCGGTCTGTGGCTACACAGCCCTATACGCAGCAAGCTGTGATATACTTTGTGTTCTGACACCTTTCTATGAAAGCCAACATTAACTTTTTCAGAAATCTGTGCTACAGTAGCTCTCCTGTGGGATCGGACCAGATAGGCCAGTCTTTGCTTCGTATGAGCGTCAATGAGCCTTGGATGCTCATGCCCCCATTGCTGGTTCCTTGGTTGGCCATCCTTTGACCATTTTTTGATAAATACTGACCACTGCATACCAGGAACACCCCCACAAGACCTGTCATTTTGGAGATGCTCTGATTCAGTCATCTAGCCATCACAATTTGGTACTTGTCAAAGTTGCTCAGATCCTTATACTTGCCCATTTTCCTGCTTCTAACACATCAACTTCAAGAACTGACTGTTCACTTGCCTAATATATAATGACACCTTTGACAGGTGTCATTTGATACAAGTTAATCAATGTTATTCACTTCACCTCTCAGTGGTTTTAATGTTTTGGAAATATCTTCTAGTGTTAAGAATGTAGTTCCAATGACTTGCTGAACTGTCTTTACCACGTGATGTAATTCTGTCTTGTTTGCTGCAGTAAACCAAAATACTGCACTGGATGCTCTCAATGGTGGCACAATAGAAATTTACCACTCACTGCTTAGGAAGGAGATGTTGTTTTAGCTCTCTGAGGAAGGACAGGCTTTGTTAGTCTTTCATTGCTTGGTGAGAAGCCTTCGCCAATCACTTGAGATGCACTGTGATATACACAACTAGGAATTTAATGCTTTTTACCCTTTCTACCTCCTCCCCTTGTATGTAGAGGGCAGAATGCTTGTTTTTCCTAGACCTCCAGAAGTCTCCTTTGATTTTGGGGTGTTAAGGATCAGGTTTTTGTAGGAACACCACTTTGTAAGATAAAGAGGCTGCACCTTCTGCCTGTAAGCTGTTTCTACTAGGAATAGGAGTATGTATGGATACATACAGTGTAGTCAAAAATACAGTTAGTGTGATCACCTGGTGTTTAACTAAACACCCAGAGAATTACAAACTTAACAATCACTTTGTGAAAGCTGAAAAAGAGCATAATATATTTTTAATGTGTATGACTAAATTAAAACACCGTGGAATAAAATGCTGCTTTACTGCATCACCAAGACTACTGCAAATGGAAAAATCTTAATCAATAAAATTCAGCGCCTGAATCGTAGTAGGGTTGGGCAGTATGGCAAAATATTTTCTCGAGACATTTTTTTCGTATCGATATTGATAATTATCATGATTTATTTCAAGCCTTTATTTCTTCACTTAAAGGCTTTATGATTACATACTGACGTCTATTTTTAATTAAGAACTCATAGCCTACAAAAATAATGATCATTTTAGTGTGTAACACTAGAAAAAAAATCACAAACCAGCATTTGAAATTGAATAAAACGATAAGTGAGCTGAGAAATTTACCCAAAATAAACAATAACCAAACAGACCTTATCTACCAATAGAGTCAGTCACATAAGTAAGTGGTGTTGTCGTGAGTCTTTGGTCACCAGTTCTTGTTCATTTTCTCTTCCTCACTCACTTTCATTAAATTGCTCACAAACTCACCACACTGTATATTAGTTATGTCCAACAGTAATTTCACTATGGTTTATATCCAACAGAAAGGACAAAATTTATTATGCATGGCTCAGAAAGCGCAGGAAGAGATTATGTAGCTTGAGGATTTTTTTTTTAACATATACTATCATTAAAACTGAAAAGCAAAATTTTGTTTCCTAAGACAGAGTAGAAAATATTTATTGGTAATTTATTGGTGGTCTCAACATAGCTAATTATTCTGTAGTCAGTATGACTTGCTTAATTTCAAATTGCACTTTGATATGCTTTGGTGGTATGGTATACTGCTGTATATTGGGTTCCTAGTACCATGCTAGAACTTCAGAAAAATTTATCGTGGGGAAACCCTCCCCCGCTTGGCTAATTTTATCGCCAGATCTCAAAATACTGCGCTATACCCAAAATTTATTTGAAAATATCTAAATAACATTGTACAAATGACAGTACTTTTGGAAAGTATCTTGACAGCATCCATCGTCATTCTTCCGCCACTCTCTATGACTGCAGTACACGACTCCAACAAATGTCAGCATAAGCTAACCTACGTAAGCATCTGCAAAGCCCATAGAAAAGAAATCCATAATACAAAAATAATAATACATTTATTTACAACACTGAGGTTATAAAAACCTCTTGCCTAAAATGCATTAAAATAAAAAAAAAAAATCTGATGTCCAGATATCTTGAGGGACAGAATCTGCATTAGGCCAGTTGGACAGGGCAGCATTGGGGTGGAATTCTCAGAATATTATTAGTGAATAAAACCCTGGATGTCGTAATAATTCTAAGTGCCTCAGCATAATGACCTATAACCAAAGGTAGCAGCATGAATCACTCCAGCCCTGTTAGTGCCATACAGTACTGCAATTGTAGACTCCTTTTACTCTTTTCAAATGAGCATGACCGTGTCTGAGTGCATCAACCACTCACTGCTGCCCACATGACAGTAGCAGTTTAACCTTTTACTGCATTTATCACTATAAATGTAATTTGCTTGTAATGGTTCTTGGGAAATAATGGTTAAAGGAAGGCAGTGCCAGCTGATTGCAGAGCTGCCAGAAGTAGTGCTCTATCCTGTGGCCTGGTGTGCTCTTTCTGGTCATGGGCCCAGAGGTTCTTTTATACCCTGCTGCGTGAAAGACTGAAAGTCTTTTGGTCACAGTTTAGTGCCTGTTGGATGGATACCGGCAGTCAGAAGGCTCATATTGTGATTTGTCCCTTGATGAGAGCGTACGCAGACCCCCATTGTTCTCAGTTGTGATGGGGAGTGGGGGGTGATGACTTGTGGATAATGTCCAGGATATTTACTTAGTCCAACTATGGAGCCCAGCGTCCCCATTTCATGTTTATATGAAGTTCATGCGCACTTAGCTGTTCAGATTTCAGTGCAGTCATTGTTTTTCAATAGCATGCATTTACATAGCATGCAATTTTGCACTCTTGCACATTATACACGCATACTGCTAACTCTGTATACATATTGCACTCTCACACATATAGAGTTGACTTGGCTGCTACTTAATAATTACACTATTTAAGAGCCCTTTAATTTATTATATCATAGATATAGTTTATATTCATATAGTTTTATATTTATACTACAATTATTACTATGTACATACATACACATACATAATTACATGTTTAATTATATCATTATTATCATTACTGCTACTGTTAAAATTAATTAACATATAATTATCACATTACTCAATTGCCAATCTAGTGTTTATTACTTTTTTGTACATACCTTTGCTAATTGTTGTATGTTTTTTGTAATTTCTTTTAAAAGCACCACCAAGGCAAATTCCTTGTATGGAAACATACTTGGCTAATAAAAAGGATTCTGATTCTGAAAAGCAGTTTATAGCCTTTTGATGAAATTTTGATATGATACTCTGCAATGATGTGTAGCACTTATCTAGTTTGACCCCAGCAAACTGACTGTCCTTTTTGTGTCCATCTGTGTGTATAGTGCATCATTGTATTACTTTGTAGAGCGCAGCCCTCTGGAACCAAAGGTCTACCCAGTGTGAGTCGTGACCTTATATATGACCCCCCAGCTCCCCCTGTGTCACAATGTCGGCCTTGTGATCTGTTGTTTGACAGAGCATAAGTTTGGATGTGTGAAGGGACGAATGGCATTTTGTTACCATTTAGCATCTTTGCCTAGAATCCATAGTCAGATGAAGAATCGTGTCCTTGTGTCGGGCAAGCAGTGTCTGTAAGAGCCGGAAGTCAACTGGAATCTGCTATCCTTTGTTCCCAGCATTCCAAAGAAATTCCATGCGAATCATTCCGCACTGTGACTAAAGGTTGACATTAACTCTTATGCCAGCACGCGTGTCCACTATTCACAATTGATTTTCTACGTTTTAAATTCTTTGAGGTTATTGTGTATGGGGGTATTGTGTTGGGGGAGTGGGTGGGTGTTCCATCTACCCATCCATTCTTCTTCCAACTGTCCAGTAAATGGTCTGAAGGAGCCAGGAGCTTATCCTGGGAGCACTTCATGGGACCCTATGAAGCAAAGAGACTATTATTCCAAGCCACATGAACCCTGGCAAACTTCTCTCCCTGCATGTATAAAAACAGCTTCCGTGGGAGTTGCAAGATTAATACTTTCAGGATACCTGGTTGGTGGACACTTTTATCCAGCAGGAACTGCATAGCTACCACTTTTATATATGCACTTATGTACTGTTAAATTTGTGTTACATTACAACATTAGATATAAAGGATACCATAAAACCATGTGGCAAGTATTTTATATATCTCCACATGTATCTTCCTGGTTGTATTTGCATTTGAATGTCCCTTTTCAGTTGATCTGTGTAACAATGACAGTGATAGAATGAGCACCACCTACACTGAGATGGGACTATTATTGTAAAGAGAATGAAGATAGGCCACATAGCAAAGATTCCACATATCAGTATCCCTGTGAGATCTTATAAATGTTGTAATACATACCTCACTGGCTTCAAGGGGCTCAGTATTAATGCTGCCCAATAATTCACTTCCATTCATCGCACACACCAAATATATAAGGATATGTTAGGAGTACAGTTTCAGGCTGGTCTTTAGAGTGTCAGTGGAGAGGTTTTGGCTTTCAGCGTTGCAAGAAAAGAAGGGGAAAGAAGGTCGAAGCGAACGTGGAGGAGTGACAGACGGGGGGATTAGTAATAGAAGAGAGAGGAAGAAAATGGTGGGACCACAGGAGGAGACGGCAGCTGCTGAGAAGTGTTTCCGATCAATATGAGCGATGAAGTTTCTCCTCGCTCTGCTCAGGTTTCTCTTCTTCATCTCCGGGTGACCCCTGCAAGCGCTGATTATATTTTGCTGCAGAGCTCTGTCTGCTTGATAAGGGTCCCAGTTGCACCCCCCACCCCCAAGCTCATCCTGTCCTCCCAGTATCTATGCCCGGCCCGTTCTGCAGTACGCAGCTGGTCAACAGTACGTGTGGGGGGGGGGGGGGGTTCACCACACCATCCTTCTGTCACAGGAAGTGCGAATTACGCAAGCTTTTTCAAATTCAAATCAAATGAAATCAAAATTTAGTCATATAAACAGATATACGGAGAACTGTGGGTGGCGAAATGCTTATTTTCCTCCAAGGGAACATAAGTGTAAAAGGATCAAATGTTAAACAATAAATATTAAACAATAATTATAAATATACATAGTATGCAGTTAGCAGTAAAGCGGCAGGTGGTAGTGCTAAGGGGCTAAGGAATAAATAACTCAGTATTTACACATCTAAGCGGTGTATGTACAGTATATGCTGAGTAGGCTGCTGGAGTACGCACAGGTCGTTGGCACTGTCCTCATTAAGGAAAGGAGAATCACCAAGGGAGGATCGCATCCTCAGTGTTCCTCTGCTGGTCTTTAGGCAGCAATAGCCACCGTTTGTTTTTTTATTTTTACCCTATTTAGCCTATTTTGAACATCACGCACCAGATTTGTATTGTCGGGGATCTTCATCAAATGCTGCAGGTTTTTTGAAATCACCCATCTCACTGGACCTAGCTTGACTTGTGTCGGTAGCGTAAAATTTTTATCTTAATGTCAGTGATCGTAAGTCGTGATGCTAATCATATGAAAAGGAAACCAAATCAGTGGATCATTATAGAAAATTGAATTTTATGATTTAATAGGGCCTTTAAACATCCATCCATCCATTTTCCAAACCGCTTATCCTTACTGGGTCGCGGGGGGTCCGGAGCCTATCCCGGAA
>JAODJX010000097.1:32371173-32384351 GCA_026776945.1 Isichthys henryi | reverse complement strand
ATCCCATGATTACCGCTCAAGTGGCAGGGTGAAGCCCTCTAACTCCTTTTATCGCTTGTTGTAAAATATATATATATATATATATATATATATATATATATATATAATTTAGCTACAAAACCCTCTAGGATAACCAATCTTTAAATAAATTTATACAGAATTCATTACTCAATAAACAGAGAAATTCTGTGAATGTAAGAATATGGCTGGTGAGATATAAACTCTTTTTGAGCAAAGCACCAAACACTGTTTTCTAATAACTTGTTTCATGTCAATATTTAGATCTACTTCAATTTATCATCCAAATGCACATTCAACACATTCATCGCCTCACATTCAACTAGCAGAACTGCAGGAGGAGCAGTATCATTACAGAAGCTGTGACACCAGCAATCATGGCTGCTGCTCTCTTCATCAGGTCACATTTCTAAACCACAGCAAGCAGCAGACGGTGTCTTTCTGACTCCTTAATCTTTTCCTTATGTTTCAACTACCAAAGTCAAGTGAGCCTGGGATCACGTCCCTGAGTTTCCAGAGGGACTTGGAAACAGAGTTACAGTTTAGATAGAGACCCTCTGTTTACAGTTTAGATAGAGACCCTCTGTTTACAGTTTAGATAGAGACCCTCTATGAAAAATGTATTTATGGTTTATGTGGGATTATTAGCTTTGTAAAATGTTAAGTGCTAATCTCTCAGAACTGCAACGAAACCACACCTCTGTGGACCTTGAACTCAAACAAATGAGAAATTTAGAAAGAAAGAGCCTTTGAAATAAACTACATTTATGAAATAGCAGAACAAAAGCAAAACAGGGAAAGTGTGACCAGGATTGTTAACGCAAACAAACTGTGATTCTTGGTTTGATTTATGGCAGGCTTAGGGTAGTTGATGTCAAATGTGACCATGCATAGTTTAATACGACTCGTATTCCAAAATGCCTCTTTTTGTGCTGTTGCCACTGGCATCTCATATGCCTTTAAAATGTACATGACACACTAGTTCCACACCATACATGTTAGCAATTAAATCAGACTTCTGCCAGGACATTAGGCTTATCTTTCTGTTTAACTAACATGTGTGCACCAAATTTTTTTAATTGGATCTGTAATAATTTAAGATACTCATATGTACACTTCAGACTTACAAGACCCTGGGGTAAGATAATAAATGCCCTAATATCTGGCTAATAATATTTCTAAAGAGGCTGGTTATAGAACACATGTGTTTTCTGAGGATGTGGGGAGTTTATGTAGTAGTAACTCATGTCTTGGATTAATTGAACATTGCAAGTTTTCAAAGCAAAGAACACTCAAACAGTTGAACTTACAAGATAATTAAGGTAATAAGAAATCAAACTGCATGCCGGGGGTGGTGTACTTGATATTAACAAAAACCGTGCACTAAAAGTGCCATCGCAGGGCACACTCACACACCATTCACTCACACAGGCACACCTACGGGCAATTTAGTAACTCCAATTAGCCTCAGCATGTTTTTGGACTGTGGCGGGAAACCGGAGTACCCAGAAGAAACCCCACAATGACATGGGGAGAACATGCAAACTCCACACATGTGACCCAGGCGGGGATTCGAACCCAGGTCGCAGAGGTGTGAGTGCTAACCACTGCACCACCATGCCGCTACTTAAGGCTATGTTTTTAGTAATTTATAAACGCATTCATAATGCATTATAATGTATTCATATAGCAATATAAAGCACTCATAAAACATTATTATAAGGCAATCATTACTTACAGTTGATCAGCATTGCCTCATGTAATGCAAGCCTGGGATGAACCCCTAAAATCGAGTGTTACATCATTTTGGTGTTTGTGGGAGATATCCATAGGGCGACATGGTGGTGCAGTGGTTAGCACTGTTGCCTCACACCTCTGGGACCTGGGTTCAAGTCTCCACCTGGGTCACGTGTGTGGAGTTTGCATGTTCTCCCCATGTCATTGTGGGGTTTCCTCTGGGTACTCCGGTTTCCCGCCACAGTCCAAAAACATGCTGAGGTGAGTGTGTGTGAGTGTGCCCTGCGATGGGCTGGCCCCCCATCCAGGCTCGTGCCCATTGCTTCCGGGATAGGCTCCGGACCCCCCGCGACCCAATAAGGATAAGCGATTTGGAAAATGGATGGATGGATGGGAGATATCCATATAACATCATATTTTTGTTATTTTATAGTTGCAACAAACCACTGAGATGATGGCATAAACTGAAACCTTATATAAAAAAGTGCATTGCTCTTGTTTTGTTTTCCCCTACAGGCATAGCTGTCACTTTTAACTGCTGTGATTTAAGAATGTATGTTATTCATAACATGGGATGTGAGGAGGTTCAGCTCACCTTTGGTACAATGATAGCACCTTGTTCTTTGGACAAACCTGCCCTTTGTGAAAGGTGATACTAAAGCAGACAGCATGTAAATGGACACTGGAGAAAGGGTTTATCACCATATTGATACCTTCATTAACCTATAGTGGAATATGTAAATAACTGCAGAGCAGTTATTTGTGACCTGCCATTGTCTTTGCTGGGAAAAACATCTGGCAGCATTGGTTGGCATAAAACATGTGCAATTGCTAATAAACAGATTGCCAGAAATGCCAGAAATAGATTCATGATTGGACCCATAGTCATCCAGACCCAAACCAACCCTCAAACTTTCAAAGTTAAGGCAAAGACTATATACTGGAGATGATGTTAGAACCATTCATCATGCCATTAAATATAATTTTTCTGCATTTAATTCTTTTCTTTGTACTTGTAGTCTTCATGCTCAAGAACACTAGAACACTAGAAATATATGAAAAACTTAATGCAGCAGTAATTGACAAAGTTTTGTCCTGAAATTATATAAGCATTTTTGTATCAATCATGATCTCTTGTACTCACCCAGATGCTTAAGAAACAGTCAGATGACATTAATGTCAGATGACATTAGTGTGTGTAAATCTGTTATTTTGGCATTGTAAGGATCATTTTTTGGGTCCCCACTAAGATCTGTGAATGCAACCAAAAAAGTAAAAATGCCAAAAGTTTTGTTGGTTTACTTATGTTAAGGTTAGGGCTGGGTAGGGGTTAAGGTCATGATGTGTGTATTAAAATTTTCTCCACAGACGTGAATGGAGTGTCCCCAAAAAGATATACAGTCGAACCTCGTTACAACGTACACGACGGGATATCAAAAACATGCACGTTATAAGCATAGAACATTGTAACCACTTAGTGCAAGATGGATGAAAGAACTCATGCAATATCCATGTAAATGATAAAACTTTAATAGAACAGACCCTTAAATTGACTACAAACCACTCCCCGGTCTGCGTACCTCAGAGAGTGCTGCAACCGAAACGCTGAGTTTATGAAGTTCTCCTGAAAGCAGTGGAAGATGGTCATCTTGCCGGAGATACAAGACGTTCCATGTGCCTACCTGGATGGGCTGCCTCAAGCTGGCACCCAAGTGCCACCATGCAGCAGGCAATGCCTCAGCACCACACCAGCCTCTATCCCTAACAGGCCTGACCCTGTGAGTGCATCTGCATGTACAGTGAAAGGAAGACTTTTGGAGGATGACCTGGTGTCAAGAAGGGCAGCAAAGAAGCCACTTCTCTCCAAGAAAAACATCAGGGACAGACTGATATTCTGCAAAAGGTACAGGGATTGGACTGCTGAGGACTGGGGTAAAGTCATTTCCTCTGGTGAATGCCCTTTCTGATTGCATGAGGTATCTGGAAAAAAGTTTGTCTGGAGTACAATCGGTGAGCACTACATCACTCCTGTCTCATGCCAACAGTAAGGCATCCTGACACCATTTATGTGTGGGGTTGCATCTCAGCCAATTTTACCTAATACAGCCATGAATAAAGAATGGTACCAAAATATCCTCTGAAAGCAACTTCTCCCAACCATCCAAGAACAGTTTAGTGATGAACAATGTCTTTTTCAGCATGATGGAGCACTGTGCCATACGGCAAAAGTGATGGCATCAACATTTTTGGTCCATGGCCAGGAAACTTCCCAGACCTTAATTCCATTGAGAATTTGTGGTCAGTGCTCAAGAGGCAGGTAGACAAACAAAAACCCACAAATTCCAACCATTGATTCTGCAAGAATGGGCTGCCATCAGTCAGGATTTGACTGACAAGTTGACTGACAGCATGTCAGGGTGAATTGCAGAAGTCTTGCCAAAACTGCAAACATTGACTCTTTGCATAAACTTTCTGCAGTTGTCAATAAAAGCTTATGAAATGCTTGTAATTACAAAGATCTAAAAACACTAAAGCAGCAAACTTTGTGAAATGCAATACTTTTGGGCACGACTGTAGAGTTGGGTGGGGTCTTTTGGATGTTCAGAACAAGCTTCTGACTGGTACACCATGCAATCAGCTTCTGATAAGATAAAATTTTTAGCTGACGTAACACTGGATATATAACAAACTGGCACAGTTTGAATATGATTTTAACTGGAAATGGGGAATATCAGAACAACAGCATTGTATTTCTGAGACAGCCTCGCTGTTACAGCTCACACACAGAAGCAGACGAGGGGAGTCGTGGATATGGACAAAGGGCTTTATTACATGCTGGGACACGGAACAACAAAATGTAACGTTAATGACCGGACTGGGGAAACAAACTGAAATGCAGACTAAATACATAGAACTAATGACAGCAACAGGAAACAGCGGGTGAACACAGGGAATCCACATGGGGTAGATGAGGGGGCGTGTTACACGGGAGGATAGGACGAGCGGGGCATGACACCCGTCACCTCCGCCCAACTAATTCATACTCCTCATATACTTGCCAACCTGTACAATTTCTTAAAGTACTGGATCAATCAACTAGAAATTTGAAAGTTGATAAATGTGTTTTTGCTTGAATCCTGTGAGGGAGTGAATTGTGCAAATACCATGGTAGTAAATGTATTCACCCAGATCTTCATAATAATGCATAATATATCTCCCAATCCACCTTGGTTGTATTCTGCTAGACCTGGGACTTAGCCAAACAAAGCTTCAACTAATTTTATGGCAGAAATTAGGCGTTATGGTCATTTGTTTCTTAATACTGTGCTTGGTAAAAACCAATATATGCATACATCTCTGAATCCATATCTTTATAGTAATGCAGAACATGTCTCCCATTCCAGATTTATTCTCCAGATTCTCAAGATTTATTTATTCATTCTATACTTTGTTTGCTAAACCAATTGTACATCTTAACAGTTTTAAAATACATAACAAACATTATATGACAATAATATGCATTATAATTGTATAATCATATAATGTTTGTTATTAAACTATAATGAAGCTTATGAATGGTTATGAATGTTCTATGAATGCATTATGAAGGTGCAGTTAATGCAAAGTGTTACATTGTATGTAAATAAGTAAATACATTGTTTTGTTTTAGACGGGCAAAGCTGGCCGTATTAAATTCTTAGTGAGTACGCCAGAATTCCCTTCCCTGGGGACCCATTCTCAGATTTCTGGAACAACAATGTCAGTAATCACATGCTTCAAATCTTGCCCTCACAGTAAGACAAGTGGACTGATCCTCCACACCTGTGTCAAGCAAATCTGCATAGGTATTTTATTGTAACTTTCTTTAAGTGTCATTGGACTGGGTTTCTTTCTGTGAAGCCAGAGAAACAAGATCAGTTCCTTGGTCCATTCAAAAATTCCTGAAACAAACCCTTTGCCATCCATAAATCATAACTGCTTTGACGTATAACGTTTTTTCAAAATTTTTGCACAGCAAAGTCCAGTAAAACCTAGAGATGTCTACACACAAAAGGCAGACATTTATATATAGTCCTCAGCTGTATTACTCCTAATAGTAGTTCTGCTGTTGCTACTCATGGTCCTTTGCAGGCTATATGGGCCACTGAAGGTGCTGTAAAGGGATTTGATGCCTAGAGCAAAGTAAATAGGAGCTAACTAAAGTGCTGATGGGCCTGAAGTTTCCTCAAAGGGCATGAGGTCTTGACCCCAGACGGAAGTAATCACTCTGGTGCTGATCATGACTAATGGGTAGAGAAAGAAATTCTAATATCTCACTTTTGTATTTCTTCTAGTCACTATTTTAAAATTGCAATTGAATGGATTATTCATAACTACTAAGACAATGTCCTTTTTTTGTTGCGAAATTAATCCAGGAAGCAACAGGGGAAAATGGTTTTGGCAAGTGTACTTCAGATTTCTGATCACTGTAACCAGCTGCCAGGAACCAGTGAAGGAATGTGGTTTAAAAGTGAAATATTGGAATAATGTCTACCCCCTGGCCGTTTGTATGTCGTGCATGTGTCTTATGAGTTAAATGGGGATTAAATTGTCTCTAACAGCATCTCTAATAGCAGTAGTGACTTAATGGTTAGGGAAACGCAGTCGCAAGGCACCACTGAAGTATCCTGAGCAAGGTACCGCCCCTAAGCACTGCTCCCCGGGTGCTGAATTAGCTGCCCCCTGCTATGTCACATATGGGTTAAATGCAGAGAACACACTTCGTTGTTGTGGAGTGTACTGTGGTGTGTCAACAATGACAATTAATCACTAAATTAATTAAATGTATTTCATTGCTCTACAGGTACAATAGCAAAAACCTTAATGCTTCAAATAGGTGAAGAGTTTTTGCTGCTGAAACCAGAAAAATAAAGAGTAAAGCTTGACATTAAGTACACCTTCATGATGTATTCATAGAGCATTCATAAAAAGCATGTAAGTATATCTCAACATCCTAACATGTCTTAACAGTTGTTGGCGCATTGAGAAAAGACAAAAAAAGGTTATGCACTAATCTGTGTGTTTATTCAGAAAATTTCTGCTGCCAGGGGACTTGAAATGTTACTGCATAAAGCAGAATAGTAATTACCTTAGCATATTGATTTATTATCTTTACTGAATCTGGATAAGCCTGTACGCTACATTTCACATAAATATCCTGCACAAATAAATATTTTCTAATACTAACAAATACAGTGTAGCAAATGATCCTTGTGGAAATAATCACGTAGTTTATTATCATTTGGTTCTCATTGAGTTCTTTTGTTCTTTGTTGATTGTCATACAAAAGCAATACCATGTGTTTTCTTTATTTGAAAGGCTGCATTATTGATTTTCTATGTCTTTGTGGACAGTTACAATACAGTATGATTCCTGCCATTTCTGATTAGATTAGGCAGCAAGGTGGTTAATCTAGAATTAAAGTATAATCGACGCAATAGTGAATATTTGACTTCTACTGTAAAATCAGTCCCTGTTGATTTATGGATCAGATGAGAAGATGAGGAAACTCATATTTCTGCACTCCAGATACTTGTCATGCCATACTGTGATGTCTGATCTGCATGGAGGCCTTTAAAATCCAGCAAATCACATATGGGTCTTCAGCTGACTCAGTAAAAAGCACTTTCACTGCTGTGAGGGTTTGTTGATGGGCAGAAATTGTGTCATTATGTCCCTATAGACGTAATGATAATTTTGTACCAGCCAGAAAACAATGTTGTCAGAAGAACAGCAGACATGTTTTCAAAGACGACATGAAAGAAAACCTCCATAAAACCACTAACTCAGTGAAATGCCACTTCTGTTTAAGCTCACGCTCCCGCGTTTGGTCTGTATACCAACATGTGTGTTTCTTCTCTCTAAGATGCTTTCATTTTAATGAAGTAACAAAACAGTCAAGACTGCTACGAAATTCCTGCTGAACCATTTGGAACACAAGTTCCAGTTCAGCCTCACTAGTGGTCACATGTCATACACGTAAAGTGTATGCAGATTAATCAACGAGAGCTATGGCAGCTCAGGACTGATCAGATGTGTACAGTAGCACTTAGCAGTGACAATGTCGTAGTACTTTGCTATCATTTTCCATATGGATATTAAAATCTAAAACAACTTTTTCTGCACGAATGATTGAGTTATTAAGTAATCAGTAAATTCTTTTATGAAGTCACTGTAGGGCCCAGGAGTTATATAAACAATGACCATCGTGTCATTTGTAGTTTACTTATCACCACACCAGTTACAAAAAATCATGAATTCAAAAGGTGTTGATTACATACAGTAATCTCTGCATGATACCTAGTTAGCAAGCAAAGATAACAGCAAGACCATCACCTCGATATTTCAATCTGGGTTTATGTTTATAAGTATACCCAACAGGAGCAGATTCATGAATCTTGCTTAAGCCAAGTTTCCATCAATCACAAAGTGTCTAGACCAAGCAGTTCCTTAGTATCTAATGACCTTATATTCAACAAACCCAACTTCAGATTTATATTAGTAATGCCATGTGTTACAGGTTCCAAGTTAATATTTATTAAGCTGCCACTATACTTGTTTTCCTGGAAAACAGATACAGTCCAGATTTTTTGTACTCAACGTGACAACTTTGTGCAACCAACAGACAGTGTGTTAAGCAGCCTGCAGCCTGAAATTGTCTCTGGCGAGTCAGCATTTTGACCTATTTGCTATGTTTTTAGAGAGAAGATCAGCAGTCACACACAAAGGATGGAGCCCATCTCTCTTTAGCCCAGACCTGGCCTAAAAAATCTGTTAAAAGTTTATAAAGCCTAGATAATTTATTAGGCACAATCCAGACAGCCAGCAATTCAGCAATGATAATCTGCTGTAGATTTCATCGCCCCATCTAGCGGGGATAGGACCAGAGGATATTACTGACACTGAGATACCCTAAGCAATTTTGTACACCTCTATGAAATTACTTTTAGTAATCTCTGATTGCTTCAACTGGACAAAATTAGTGCTCTTATACCACAGTGCTATGCAATTCTCAAATTTCACTGGTCATATAGGTGTTAGTTAATTTCCAGTCCACATAGTGCCAGACAGATAAATCACATTAGTTAATAAATGTGCTGTTATTATCTTTAATTGTAAATCAATGTTATGATAAAATTCCCTAAGCAAATGTGTAGTAACCATGGCACAAGGGGGTTAATGCACTCAAAGTCATGCAATATATGCTTCTCAATGTACTCTGTGGAGGCATCCTCTGCAACCATGCATTAACCCTTACATACACTGCAGCAGTAAATAATTTTTACATTCTATTATTATATTTTTATATTTATAACGTCACATTCTCACCATAGGATGGTTAAAAGAAATTAAATTAATGCTATTAATTTAAAGAGGTTTCAGTCTGCCCACGATATAAGTTTAAAATCCGGTAATATCTATGAAACCCTCAATCCATCAGTGGTGGTAAAAATTCACAACCAAAATCAAACGAAAGATGGATTCTGTCAAAGGCAGCAAAGCTTTTCATGCCAAACTGCCCTACATCATTATCCTTGCTGGTCACATTCATTTACACAGAGATGACAACTGAACCCTTAGAGAAATACATTCCAAGCCACCCCAGAAATAAATAAGCACAAACTGGATTTTAAAAAAGGTTAAAAACCACCAAAAAGAGAAAACAGATTGCCTTTCTGCCTTTCTTCAAAAGGACATGACCCTTTGCATATTACCTGGCCTAAGCTCTCTATTTCCCTGATAAGAAGAAGAATGGATACTTCTAAGATTCCAGAACCCCACACCCTTATCCGTTCTATTCTCCTTATTCTAGACTTCAGGTAGAGCTAAGTTGGAGTGTCAGGTTGAATGAGAGTATCAGTTATCAGGTATGGATGAAGATCAAAGGCAGACAGTGAAAAGAGGACTCCACGCCCCAGCTCTGTATTATTAAGGTCACAAAAGGCTACAGCCCCATCTCCCTTGGGGGCTGTAATGAGAGCAATTATTCCTGTTGACCACAGCCAATGGGCCAACCAATCTGAGCAGACCAAGCATGGGTGTCCTTCTGGGTGTTTGGAAAAGCCACTAAAGCTAGACGAAGGTCTTTGACGTCTTCAAAGCATCGGCAAGCAAAAAGGAAAGTCATCTTTATATATATGTCATGTTGCTTATGCAAAAAAAAAATTATAATAAAAGACAACCAATCATGGGGATCAGATCAGAGGAACGAGTGACAGCTTAGCTAGGTCTGTCTTGTAAACATGCATAAGCGTGATATGTACTTTTTACATGTATGTATTGGAGTGTACTATAAATCTCATGTATGTATATATCTCAGCACATCCGTAGTTTTACCTATAACTGGGTAGTCGCCACAGAAGGACATACTGGCGTGTGAAATATATGCCGTGTACCATCTATTAAAAGCTATCTGCAGGATGAGGGCATGAATCTTGAAATATGTGGGATGAAGCCGAGTGACATGCCCCTTTCACCTGCAGTGTTACTCCTAGAATAAAGTGCTCAGGTTCTCTTGCACCCGACCGTGTCCACATGTTCAGTCTTTGTGTCCTGACAGGCCAAATGTCATCACTCTTCCCCGAGCCCGACAGCCATTCTGTTTTCCTTTCCTCTTTCCCTCTTGCTTATTTTAGTTTTACCCCATATTGCCATAATTGCTTTATTGCTGTTTGCCGTTTACCACAAAAAAAGTTCCTCTGGTCCCTGTTTCATGCGGACAGGTTTGTCATCCTGACTGCATCCTAACAAATGTTCCACCACAATACCATATGATGCCATAACAATCGTTCTCTGTTTGTCAAACTGTAGCATAGAGGAGTGACAAGAGCACAGATTAAAATAAGTACAAGAAACATGTGAGTTTTCCTCATGATCTTACATTCATTCCTCAGGTAAAAAATAGGCTAAATATAAGGATCTTGGTAAAACAAACAACCACCACTTCAAATACAATAGAGGTGGGAATTTGCACTGAATTAATATCTATCCATTTTGTATATCCACTTGTCTTATTCAGGGTTGGGGGGCTCAGAGTCTATCCTAGGAATAATGCAGGACGTGAAGCCAACTCATCACAGGGCACACAGACACACACAGGTTTGTAATTATGTCTTTGTGAGGACTCTCCATTCATTTATATGGGGAAAACTAATCCCAACATAACAACTTTAACCCTTACCCAGCCTTAACCTCAAGCGTAAGTAACCTAACAAAATATGAGACTTTTGCCATTTTTTTCTTTTTTGATTGCATTCACAGATTTTTGTGGGGACATGAAAAATGGTCCCCACGACGTCAAAACATCAGGTTTTTATCACATTGTGGGGGACATTTGGTCCCCACAACGTAATATAAACCTAATCCACACACACACTTACACACAATTTGGTAACTCCAGGTCACCTTAGCATGTTTGTGGACTGTGGAGGGAAACCGGAGAACCCAGAGGCAACCCCATGACAACATGGGGAGAACATGCAAACTCCACTGATTGATATGTACTGCAATTTTTAACAGGTTGCAGAACAGCATTTCAGGTCTACATTTAAAGCAAAGGCACAGGTTATAACAGATCATGTTCTCGAAGGGTGTCGTCTGGTTACAGCATTTTCGGTTCAAAATGCACAATAAAACAAATAAATATGTTTCTTGAAACAGGCAAAACCGAAATTCACAAATAAATGTTCAACACCTGAAACATTATGCTAATTGCGGCTGTGAGTTGGTTACAGCTAGTGTGGGAGAGCTCCCACATCACTTAAATCAGTAGTTTGTGAACATTTTGGTTTCCCAACAAATTACACCAGCACCATAGACAGAGTAGTTGATAAGACCAAGACAGTCTGTCGGCTCTTTTATATTATATTCGCATATGTTGCTGGAAACTAATTTGAGACAACATCTTGCTAGTGTGTATATGACCGGAACAAGGCAGAAACTACCTTTGCAGGTTATTCTCCCTATGGCATTTGAAGTGCTTTCACCTGGAAATTCAGACTGAGTGAAAAAAAAGAAATAACTGTAGTCCATCCATCCATTTTCCAAACCGCTCATCCTACTACTGGGTCGCGGGGGGTCCGGAGCCTATCCCGGAAGCAATGGGCACGAGGCAGGGAACAACCCAGGATGGGGGGCCAGCCAATCGCAGGGCACATTCACACACCATTCATTCACACATGCACAGCTACGGGCAATTTAGTAACTCCAATTAGCCTCAGCATGTTTTTGGACTGTGGGGGGAAACCAGAGTACACAGAGGAAACCACATGACGAGAAGGGGAGAACATGTAAACTCCACACACATGTGACCCAGGCAGGGACTTGAACCCATGTCCCAGAGGTGTGAGGCAACAGTGCTAACCACTGCACCACCATGCCACCATGCAGCTTGCTATCAGAGGACAATTCAGAAGCCAGTGTCACAGCCTGCCAGGCGGGGCTGGCCAGTTAAGTAGGGATCCCTCCCACCTGCCGGCACTACATAACTGGCAGAGTTGGGAATGGCCGGTGCAAAGATGGTTGCGTGTAACGCATCATACCGAGTGTTCTAACCTCCTTGTCTTGTGTGTCCCATTTCCTGCGCCTGTCTGCCTCGCCCGTCCTGTCTGCCTCGCCTCTCCAGCCTGCCTCGCCCCTCCAGCCTGCCTCACCCGTCCTGTCTGCCTCGCCCATCCTGCTTGCCTCGCCTCTTCAGCCTGCCTCGCCTGTCCTGCCTGCCCTGTTGCCTCTACCTGCCCCCCTCGCCTTACACGCTCCTGCTTCACTCCCTTTCTCCTGGTGTTTGTGTTGTTCCGCCTGGTGCCCGCCTATAGGACTGATGTCACCACTGTCCGATCCCATTCTGCTTACTGTCTTTTGCCTGCCGACCTTGATTTGTTTGCTGCCGGCAATGGGTCTTGAACAGTTGTTTCCGCCGTGGTGTGACAGCCAGCATACGTGATAGTATGAGAGTGCATTAGTGCCCATGGCTTGGGTAGCTCGCACATCTGGGAAGGCAGCATTAATGCTATTTAACAATATTTACAGGTTTTGGAGCAACATATGCTGCCATCCAGACAACATCATTTTCAGAGAATGCCTTGTATATTTCAGCAAGACATTGCCAAACTGCATTCTGTACGTATTACAACAGCATGGCTTCGTAGTAGCTGTCTGCAGTCCAGACCTGTCACCCATTGAAAACATTTAGCGCATCATGAAACAGAAAATACAACAATGGTGACCCCGAACTGTTGAGCAGCTGAAATCCTAAATCAGGCAAGAATGGGACAACATTTCATTAGTCTCCTCAGTTCCCAAATGTTTAGTGTGTAAGACAGTGGTAAACATGTCCCTGTCCCTAAATGTTTACAGTGTGTAAGACAGTGGTAAACATGTCCCTG
>JAODJX010000097.1:32332369-32343325 GCA_026776945.1 Isichthys henryi | reverse complement strand
ATTAGTTTAGTTCTCCCCAAGCGAGCTTGATGGGCCGAATGGCCTCCTCTCGTTTGTATAGTTCTTATGTTCTTAATAATAATTATAATAATAACCATTAGCTTTAGTATTATTATAAATTATAATGGTCAAGGAGCTTTGGTGGAATCCTGCTGAGGATGTAGATGGTGCTTTCACTACCAAGCAGATTCATTTCCTCTGCAGAGAAGCACTCTTCTCTGCTGCCTGGAAAATCCATCATGATAATAGCAATCTACCAAAATGCAAGAGCATCTGGCTTTTAAAGGGAATGGGAGATGACACTCTGATTGGTTTCTAGCATGATACATCCCAAACACACCAACAGTAATTACGCGTACAACGCTTTTGAACCACTCTCCTGGCACTGCACCTAATTTTCTATCATTCCATTTCTTTTTTTGGACCATGCACTTCAGAACATACAGAATGTTATAACAGGATGCTGTTTTTGGTAAGACAATAACTCAAAAATTGTTTGATCAGTATTTTTCAAACTTTGCAGAGGTTATGTATTCGAGACTGAATGAAATGGTTAATTTTGAGACCGATCACCCCAAAATAGAAGTAGTGCCGCATAGTGATAGCAAAAAAGGGGCAGTTTTGACAATTGATACCATGAAGACAATAACTCAAAAAGTTTTTGATTGAGCTGGTAAGCAGCAGGTAATGACAAATTCTAAATTAAAACAAATGAATGCATTGGAAAACAAGTAATGTTTATTCATTGTTTCCCTTTTAAATTTGGTCACATCTGACACAGTCACATCTCAAAGTGCATAAAAATGAAATAGCGCACAGTATTACAAATAACATATGTTTCCCTTTTGAAATAAAATTAACATTTTGGTCATATATGACCCAGGCACATCACAAATGGCATTTAAAGGAATAAAAAAGAACTATCAGTGTTATCAAGGTTACCAGTACATAAATATATAACAAGTGATAATCGTAACTAACACATATGAATACATCTACTGCACAATGAGGGAACATTGGTTAGTTTTAAATCACCACATGTGCGATTAGGCTTGTCTTTATTACACATCCCACATCATGTTGATGTGCAGGCTACACTCACCCTGCTGACTTTCTTACTAGGAGATGTGACATTTTTTGTTCTGGGGTGGATTTCCAGAAAACTTTGTAACACTAAGTAGTTTGCTATCTGGTACTTACGATCAATTGTTAATTAGAACACATTTCTAGAAACCCTTTGTGACTGAAGTAGCTGGTTATCTCCTTCATAGGTTAAGGTGTGCTCCGACCAACTTCTTATTTTCTATGTCATTCTTTATTTGAACTTTTTCCTGCTGTCTTATGCACAGAGACGCAGAGATCAGCCAAAATAGATGACAAAAATCCATTGACTTCTCTTTTTGGACAACGGTGATGATATAAAAAGAGGGGAATATTCCAATATAAAACTAGAATGTAGTGTATAAATTAGTGCAAAAGAGGTTCATTGTTGTAACACCTGCATGCAATTTGAACACATAACAGGGTAGTGCAACATTCAGAACTGATTTTCACCTTTAAAATCAAATTGAATTCATACATTGGTTGAAAACACAGTGAAGAATCGCAAATCGACTTTGAATAAAAGGATGTAGAATTAATATGGAATTGATTTCACATAAATTTATGTATATAGTGTTAAGTGCAGCTTTAAAAATACAGCTTAATATTTCATTATCAATTGCACAACTTGTTAACATGATCAGCATACACTGAATCCCCTCCATACCCTCCCTACACAATAACGAATATTTACGTATCTGTCAACCATGCCCCTCTGTTCGAGCACCTGCCAGAAAAGTCTGTGCATGTCACTGTTATTTATAATGAATGCAATGGTGAAAGAGCACTTCATACAGTCATTCACGTTACCCAATCATAACCCTATCCATCTTGACAACCTACCAACACTCACAAGAAAAGCTGCTGCAGACTCTGGTTAAATATGCAAAAACAATAAATATTGTTATAAATATATTCTTCCCCGCTTTCCACCTGCTCATCTACCCTTGGACGTTACAGAATGACAAGTCTTCGAGAAGATACACCGCAGCAGCCCGAGACCCGGCGCACCGGTCTGCTGCAAGAGGTGATATACTGGCTCAACCAGCCCGAGGTCCAGGAGGAGCACGAAAATCTCCAGCAGCTGGTTGTTGTCCCAACGTCTGTCCTTACGGAGACGACGCAATCTCCGTCGCCAGCTTCCGGACGGAAAAAGAAAAAGAAGCAAAGGGAGAGGAGACCAGCGGAGGAGCCAACCGTCTTCCTGGGATCCGCCTCTCTCTGCCCCCCTTCTCTCCCGGCCTGTGATCAGGGGGAATACCCAATCCCCTGGGACATCACCGCCGCGTTGGCCTCAAAGGTAGTAGAGGCCCGCCTACCCGCCGCAGAGGGAGGCACACCTAGCTTTTAAAGGGGCCAGGGCAGTGTGGGACGCTATCCTGCGGGTCCAGTGGGCTCTTAAGAGAGCAACACCTGCTCCTAAAACACCACCCCTGGCCGCCCTGCTTGATGTTCCCGACCCGGCGCCTGTCGATGTTTCTGACCTGCTGGGCCCGGAGGTAGATGCCGGGATTGGGACCCAGCTGGGTGGTGCAACAGGCGCACCGCCCTTCGAGGTACTCCTTCCAGTCCTGACTGTGCCTATGCCTGCTACTGCTTTGCGCACAGCCCAGCTGCCTGTTATGCCTGTCCTGCCCGTGCCTGATCCCCATGCCTGATGTGCCTGTCCTGGCAGCTGCTGTGCTGCCTAGCAAGGCTCCGGCTACTGGGACAGCCCCTGTTGGCCCAGAGTCAGCGGTTCCTGCGACGGCCCCTGCTGGCCCAGAGTCGACGGTGCCTGCGGCGCCCCCTACTGGTCTAAAGTTGGCGGTGCTGCTTCACCCGAGGCGCCTGTCATGGCCCCGCCTCCATCGCCCCGAGCTCCCTGCTGCGGCTACTGGACTGCCTGAGGTGCCGCTTCCACCTGCTTCATCCCAGGCTCCTGCTCCGCCCGTCCTTGCTCCGCCCGCTCCACCAGTCCTTACTCCTCCAGAGGCCCCTTTGCCTCCGCCTGCGGCTCCGCCCATGCCTGTGATTCCTGCCCCTGTGGCCCATGTCCCAGTCGCTGACCCGGCTCCAGTCCCCCCAGCACCGGTCCCAGTCCCCAAGGAGGTCCCAGACAGTCTGACCACCGCTCCTTCCTCCTTGGAGGAGGAGTAGTTCGAATGCGACCCCTCAGGGACCTCCCTCATGACTTCTCTGTCCTCGCCCCGGTGTGGTTGGACCCGGTC
This sequence comes from Isichthys henryi, assembly GCA_026776945.1. Classification (NCBI taxonomy): domain Eukaryota; kingdom Metazoa; phylum Chordata; class Actinopteri; order Osteoglossiformes; family Mormyridae; genus Isichthys; species Isichthys henryi. Next base: position 32,340,014 of record JAODJX010000097.1, on the reverse strand, counting down.
TGAACCCCAGCTTCCTGTGTCCCTAAGGGCTGGGGACACCTCTGCAGGGGTCGGGTCCTGCCCGCCCTACCCCCTGGTTCGCCCTCGCTCTCCCTGGCTGTGCCTCAGGGGCTGTCTGCGGGTCCTCCGGCTCCAATCTGGCTGTCATCTGCGGGTCCCCCTCCGAGGGCTCATAGTTGGCTGGCGGTCCCTCCTCTGACGCCTTGTCAGCCGCTTCCAGGTTCCCCTGCCTCGACTCCGCGGTCGCCTGTGGGTCCCCCCACTGCAGCTCGGCGTTGGACAGTACCTTTCCTAGCTTTGGCTCCGTCGTCGCCTGTGGCGGCTTCCCCCTCCTTCTCACCTGCGCTGTGGTCACCTCCACCTTCCTCTTTGCCTCTCCTGGTGCCCCCTCCTGCTTCCTCGCCTCCTGCATCAGTCCCTCTGCCTCCTCGCCTCCTGCGAGGTCCCCTCCTGCTCCGGCCTCCCGGTCACCTGCGGCCCCTCCGGCTACCACCCATCACCCGCTGTGGCTCCCTCGGGCACCCCTTTGTCCCCCGGCCTTTCCCGTCTGGCCTCCTGTGTTTTGTTCCTCGTCACTCAGTTCCTCCTATCTCTGCTCCTCGTCCCTCTGTGCCTCACGTGTTCACTCCTGGTCCTTTTGTTCCTCCTGTCTCTGCTCCTTGTGCCTCTGTTCACTCCTGGCCCTTTTGTCCCTCCGTTCTCTGTTCCCTCTATGTCTCCTTTTCTGGTCTGTCTGTCGGCGTTCCCTGTCCTCTGTCAGGTGTTGTCTTGGCTCTTGCCCCTGTTCTTGTTCTATGTGTCGGTGTTGTTCCTGGTCCCTCGTTGATGTTTTGCCCCGGTCTTGTCCTGTCCGCCTCTCCCCTTGGGGCACGCCCGGAATGCGTGCCTTGGGGGGGGGGGGTTCTGTCATGACCTGCGCGTCCAATCCTCGTGTGTGCCACACCGCCTGATCATCCATGTGTGCTTCTCCGATTGTGCCCAGCAGTTTTCTATCAGTCTGTGTATTTAGTCTGCGTCTGAATCCGTATTCCCCAGACTTGTCATTGATGTTTGTTGCCGTCTGCCCTGTTCGTCTGAATAAACCTTCGCATCCCGCATTTTCGCCTGCCTGCCTCATCCTTCCCCGCTTCCCACCTTCTCATCTACCCCTGGATGTTACACCAAGTCAATTCAAAATCAAATTCATCAATTCTGAACAACCCTGGTAGGCTACATAATGAGCTACCTAATCAAACTTGTTATATGTTCAGTCATGTCTTTTAAACAGGGAAGGTGAATCCCCCCTCATGACCAAAAATGGCAGAGGACTGTGGAAGACAAGAGAAGACAATGTTTAAGACAGCAGTATCCAAGAAGCCAAGTTACTTTTGTGGGTGGTCATGAACCCCTTGGACCATCTCAGTAATGAACAATTCATGGAGAAATGCAGGCTGACCCTGAGTGAAATAATGAGTCTCCTGGTACAACATAAACTGAGATGAGGAACACACCTGAATTCTGCCCTCAGTGCACTGTGCAGCTTATGACAGCTCATTGCTTCTACACCAGTGGTGGATTCCTACAGACCTACAGATGTATATGGCCTTAAGGCTGCTGTGTCCTGCATCTGTATATGCATTGATCACATTTCTGTTGCACCGAGTGCGCATACGTTGTCCAGCAGGAGGGAATGTCTCGCATAACACAAAAATTGGTTTTCAAGCCATTGCAGGCATACCTGGCATTGTAGGTGCAGTGGAAGGAACCCTCAACCCTATTCATATTTGTAGCCCCTTGCATCAGACCTGCACCTGTCAAACACTTTCTTGGCACTACAGCCATGGTCAAAAGTTTGGTTTTCACAAAGTTTGCTGCTTCTGTGTTTGTAGATGTTTTTGTCAGTAACGCTTTACATTAACTGCACTTTCATAATGCTTTTACATTGCGTTCATAAAACATTCAGTACACCTTCATAATGTATTCATTAAGTATTCAGAAATCATTCATAAACATCATGCATGTAACATCCTAACATCTCGTAACAGCTGTAATATACATTATTAACAAACACCACATAATAATAACAAACATTATAACTGTATAATCATGTAATGTACATTATTAATCTACATTAAAGCTGTTAAGGGATGTTAGGATGTTAAAGTCTACTTGCATGCTGCTTATGAATGTTCTATGAATTCATTATGAAGGTGCACTTAATGTAAAGTGCTACCTTTTTGTCAAATGTTTCTATGTTATCCTGAAGTATAATTACAAGCATTTCATAAGTGTCAAAGGCGTATTGACAATTACATTACGTTTATGCAAAGAATCAATATTTGCAGTGTTGGGCCTTCTTTTTCAAGACCTCTGCAATACGCCCTGGCATGGTGTCAATCAATTTCTGGGCCAAATCCTGACTGATGGCAGCCGATTCTTCCATAATCAATGCTTAGAGTTTGTCAGAATTTCTGTTTTTTTGTTTGTCCACTCACCTATTGAGGAGTGACCACAAGTTCTCTATTGGATTAAGATCTGGGGAGTTTCCTGGCCATGGATCCAAAATGTCGATGTTTTGTTCCCCATGCCACTAAGTTATCACTTTTTCCTTATAGCTGCTCCATCATGCTGGAAAAGGCATTGTTCATCACCAAAATGTTCTTGGAAGGTTGGGAGAAGTTGCTTTTGGAGGATGTTTTGGTACCGTTCTTTATTCATGGCTGTGTTCTTAGGCAAAATTGTGAGTGAGCCCACTCCTTTGGCTTAAAAGCAACCCCACACATGAATGGTCTCAGGATGCTTTACTTTTGACACAGGACTGATAGTAATGCTCACCTTTGGAGCGTGTCAGATGGCAAAGGATGGTGTCTTTGCTGGTGGCTGGTTATTGGGAAACAGTGGGTATCCTCTTTGGGAATACCTGCTGATGCCAGTGTGGAATCCCCAAACTTCAAGAACTGCCTTGTATTTATTGCCATATTTCCTTCTCTCCTGACCACCTTTCCTGTCCCTGCAGATGAAAAACATCCCCATAGCATGATGCTGCCACCACGCTTCACTTTAGGAATGGTGTTAACGGTATGATGTGAAGTGATGGGTTTGCACCACACATGGTATTTTCCATGATAGCCAAAAGGTTCCATTTAAGTCTCATCTGACCAGAGAATCTTCTTCCATGTGTTTGTAGAGTCTGCCACATGCTGTCAGGCAAACTGGTTGGTTTGGACCAAATCTTACTTAGAGCAAAGTGGGTGAATACCTATGCACACTCAAAATTACTGTTTTCATCTTAACCCTCTGGGGACTAGGGGTAGGAAATACACTTTCATTGACTGGGGCATGATCACACATTTCTTCAAATATCATAAACTTAATTCATGGCAAATAAATTATGTCTTATATATTTGTTTTGCCATTACACTCATCTTTATTTTAATGTATATTTGTCACGATCTGTTGAACTCGGGCAAGGCGAATGGGCAAGTAAGCAGACAGGAGGCAGCCAAAGTCGGGCAAACGGGGATTTATTGGGAACACGGGGTGCCGGAAACATCTGACACAGACTAACATCAATGACAGACAAGTGATACAAGCACGACTCGGACTTAAATAGACAAGACTGATCAAAATAATCGGACACAGCTGGAGACGATCAGGGAGGCACACGTGGGTGATCAGTGGGGCGTGGCACATACGAGGAGCGTACAAGCCGGGCATGACAGAACCCCCCCCAAAGGCGTGCTCTCAGAGGAGGCGACCGACGGGACAAGGGACCAGGAAAAGAAGAACAAAACAGTCAACGGGGCACAGGGAACAGGACCGAGACGCAGAACAAGGACAGAGACAGGACGTAAGACAGGAGCTGACAAAGGACCAGGAACGCGGAGAGACAGACAAGAAAGGGAAAAACAGAGGGAACAGGCGGGACAAAAGGACCAGGAGGGAACACCGAGGGACAAGGAGCAGAGACGGGCGGAACAAAAGGACGTGGAACAAACGAAGGAGGGACGAAGACAGGAGGCGGAGCAGACCACGGAGGAACCAGGAAAGGAGAGCAGGGAGAGAAGGAGGGGGAAGTAAGGGGAGTCCGAGGGAGCCCCAGCGGGCAATGGGTGGCAGCCGGAGGGGCTGCAGGCGGCCGGAGCAGGAGGGGACCTCGGAACAGCCGAGGAGGCAGGGTGAGGGACCGACAGAGGGGACGAGAAGGGAGTCGGAGGGGAAACCAGGGAAGGGGACAAGGGAGCTGGAGGGGACCCTGGCGAGGGCAAGGAGAGGGGGTGAGCTGCAGCAGGCGGCGACGTCCTCCGACGAGCAGGAGCGACCTGAGGACCAGAGGAGGACCTGCAGGCGACCGAGGAGCAGCCTCCGGGGAACCTGTAGGCGACCGCCGAGGAGCCGGTGGAGGGAGCGAGGCAGGGTGACGAGGTGGAGGAGGGGGACCCGCAGGCGACTGCCGACCAGGGAGGCCAGGACCCGCAGGCGCCGACCGAGCCGTAGCGCTGGCGAGGGAGGGCAAGCCAGGGGGCAGGGCGGGAGGGACCCCATCCCGTCGTCTGTGTCCTCTCCCCTTTTGGGACACAGACATTACGAACCCTGATCGGGGTCGAGTTCCCCGGGGTGAGGGTGCAGGAGTCACGAGAAGGGTCCCCGAGGGGTCCCATTCAAGCTCCTCTACCTCTGAAGAGGGAGGAGCTATGGTGGGGTCCTCCAGGACCTCCTTGGGGATTGGGGCAGAAGGGACTGGAGTGGGGTTATGAACTAGAGTCTCAGGGGCCACAGTCACTGGAGACAGAGGGAGCGCCTCGGGCATGGGTGCGGGAGCTGCTGGCAGTGGAGGGAGCGCCTCAGGTGTGGGCGCAGGAGCTGACGGAGGCAGCGGGGGCGGCTGCTCGGGCCGCGCAGGAGCTGACGGAGGCAGCAGGGGCGGCTGCTCGGGCCGCGCAGGAGCAGCGGGCAGCGGGAGCGCCTTGGGCGGCACTGTACCCGCTGCTGAGGAAGCCTGCCCCTTCCTCCATTGGAGCAGTCTCCTCAGGCTCTCCTCTGCAACGGCCAAGCTCTGGAGTGGAGACTCCGGGATGACGGTGAACTCCCTCTGTAGTTGTTCTAGAAGCTCTGCCGCCTCTAGGGAGTCTCTGAAGGCCGGTTCCCGCCTCACATGCCAGAATAGATCCTGGAGACTAAAAAACCGCTTAGCCAGGACCATGACGGCGGACGGAGTCGGAGCAGGCTATGCAGCGGCTGCAGGCTGCGGAGGCGGCTGCTCGGGCCGAGCAGGGGCTGCAGGCAGCGGAGGCGGCTGCTCGGGCTGCGCAGTGGCCCGACGTGTTCTCCGGACGGGGGAAGCTGCCCGGGGAGGCAGCTTAGCAGCGCTGGGGACTTCCATGGTGATCGGGATGCATTCCTGATCACCTCCAGGAAGAGGAGCGGGGACGAGGATGCACGCCCCCAGGGCGATCGTCGGGGCGATCGCCAGTCTCTTCTTCCTCCTCCGGCGCATGGCGGGAGGCAGCGCTAAGTCCGAAAACACGGACGGAGGGAGGATAGTCCCCGGCTCGCTGGGAGCGACGTAGCGCTCCCTCCGGAGCTCGGCCAGCTGTCGAAAGCAAAGGAGGTGCGCGCCCTCCTCGAGGGACAACTGGTCCAATATATGCCAGTTCCGGCTAACCCTTTTCCACGCCGGGGAATCCTCCTGAATGCCGGCCTGGGATATCCAGAATAGCAGCTGGTCAACGTAACTGCTGTAGTCCGCCTCAGTTACGGAAACTGCTTCTCTTTTCGGGGCTGTCATTCTGTCACGATCGGCCGGGGAGCAGGTAAACGGGCGATCGCTCGGACAGGCAGACGGGCAGGCAGGAAACAGGCAAGGCAGGCAGAATACGGGGGAGAAACGGGGATTTATTCGGGAGCAGGAGCACGAGCATCGACAAACATCAATGACAGACCAGGGATACAAGCACGACTTGGACTTAAAAAGACAAGACTGATCAAAATAATCGGACACAGCTGGAGACGATCAGGGAGGCACACGTGGGTAATCAGGGGGGCGTGGCACACACGAGGATCGTACGAGCTGGGCGTTACAGTATCCATATTATATGCAATGGGGCAACACACTAAAGGGTTAACAAGATGTTGCACAAATTATGAAATGACTCAAACCGCAAAAATAATTGGTGAACTTCGTTATCTGCACAGTGGCTGGACATCACAATTCTGTAGTTAAAAACATCCTACCTTATGTCCGTTAAAAGTTATTAAAGCCAGAAAACCAAATATCAAATATGAGGCTTAACTTAATCGCGGTCACCGACAAGGGGTAAGTTAACGCAAAGTGCCATCTGCTTTGTGAAACAGAGGGATACGTATTAGATTGACTCTCCAGCGAGCTTCGGATTTGTAACAGTAACTGACAGTCATAGGTCTGCGAAAACACATCTGCACTGAGCAACAACAAAAGGAATACAAACAAAACATCGGTCCGACAAGTGCAGGCTGATAAACACACTGGCGCCACCATGCCAGAACCATTGTAATGCTATATTGGCTCAGATGAATAAATTTTACGTGTTAAAGTGAATAGAATTGTTACAATTTGGAATAAGACTTAATTAGCAAGAATCTGGACGAGGTATTAAAAGAAGTAGCTATTAAAATTAGTTTAAAAACATTTCTTAACACATGTAAGAAATATAAAAACACTAATTTCGCTTATAACGGACAAACAATTTGGTCCCCAGGGCCGCTTTTAACTGTAGTTTTGCTTGGCTATAACGGAGATGCAGGCTTGTGGCATGCCGGTGATATCCAGCGCAAATACGTAGTCAGGGGGCTGCATGGTGGTGCAGTGGTTAGCACTGTTGCCTCACACCTCTGGGACCCAGGTTCGAGTCTCCGCCTGGGTCACATGTGTGCCGAGTTTGCATGTTCTCCCCATGTCGTCGTGTGGTTTCCTCCGGGTACTCTGGTTTCCCCCACTGTCCAAAAACATGCTGATGCTAATTGGAGTTGCTAAATTGCCCGTAAGTGTGCATGTGAGTGACTGGTATGTGAGTGTGCCCGGCGATGGGCTGGCCCCCCATCCTGGGTTGTTCCCTGCCTTGTGCCCATTGCTTCTGGGATAGGCTCTGGAACCCCCGTGACCCAGTAGGATAAGCGGTTTGGAAAATGGATGGATGGATGGAAGTTGAGGATACCGCAATATTTTTAAAGTGACTTAACCTCAAGGAGCAGTATGGGGGCTCAGTTAGTGGCACTGGTGACCCACAGCACTAGGGATGTGTGGGTACAATGTGCACTTTGTATGTCTTCCCCACGCTGTGCAGGTTTCCTCCTCTAGCCTGAATACATGCCAGCCTACTAACTACCCCTCTACACTGCCCATAGTGTGCACTTCTGTGTCTCCTGTAATGGACTGGCAACATGTCCAAAGTGCTGCCAGAGAGGAAAAAATTGTAAAAAGCTGTATTCTGCCATATCTTTAATTTAAAACATGTACAGTGGTGCAGTGGTTCTCTCCAGATAAGACTGGACCTTGTAAGTAGGTTTTCACTGCAACTCCCTAATTATATTACTAATTAGAGGACTGATTGGCTGAACAGTCTTCACACCTGGGTTTGAACAGCTTTAGGTTACCCCGGAAACCTGCATACACACTGGCACATGGCGG
>JAODJX010000097.1:32287334-32298326 GCA_026776945.1 Isichthys henryi | reverse complement strand
GTGACCCAGGCGGGGATTCGAACCCAGGTCCCAGAGGTGTGAGGCAACAGTGCTAACCACTGCACCACCATGCCGCCGCGGATTTAAAAACAATAATATTCTATTATTATTTGATCTTAAACAGTATTGCCTATTTGTGGGATCATTAAAGCAGAGCTTTATATTACATAATTTAATATACCCAATAAGTTAAGGTAATGTTAACTGCTCTGCACAAAATTCAAACACTGTATTTTATTGTAACATTTAGTTTTTTGTAGAAGGATTCTCATGTTCCAGAGAACGACCAAATAAAAGCATAGTAGGCTACCACCATGCTTTCATTAATTTTTTTTTTTTTTTTTGTGGATTTCAATGTAAATTAAATACTTCATGTTCCACATTTTGCTTGTTGGCAAAATCATTGAGGGCATAACCCCCTTTTCTTGCTTTATGAATTAATCTACTGAAATCATCTTGCACGGCTGTAACTCCTTTTTAAGGTTAAGTGCGGTGGGCGTGGCCATGCTGATGAGAGGAGAATACACTTAACATAATAACAAATAACTTTTTCAGCACATTTTGACTTAAGTGCTTGATGGGAGAATCGACCCCCAAGACATTAATTATATAAGTCAAGGAGACCTGATAGGTTTAATCTTACCCATGCAAGTAAGCATTTAAAAATTGTGGTACAATCCAGTTAGGAGGAAAGTTGTAATTTCTGCATTTGATAAAGGAAATTCTCCTTTTGTTCCTACAGGATTCTAATTTTTAAATAATTTTTTTTTCCTTATTTGAAAAACCTTCATAAAGAAAAAGGTTAATATGCTGAACTATCTTCAATTTTATGATTTACTCTTTCTATCACTGGTCTTAAGGTCTTGGCCAAGTTGTGGTCGGCATCCCAACACCATATCAGATGCAGCTTTACCAAAATCAGTGCTGTTGTTTCCCTCATTGCAAAAGCAGCCGTAGACCCCGTTGTTCTCCCCGCACCATTCATCCTCGGTGCAGTTCAGACCCGCACAGGGGTCCTCCGGAGCTGGAGGAAGGAAATGAAGGAGACTGATCAGTGGATATTGAGTGACAAAGGTACAGCGAGAGCAGAATCAGAGATCGGGATTTTAAGCATCAGCAGAAGACAAAATGGTCATTCCTGCACACCTATGTGTAGGCAGATAGTCAGAGATGACCGATATTACACATCCATGGAAAACAGTCACTAGTAATGTATCAGCAGTACTTACGGCAGAGCAAATCTGAGCGCCACTCTGGAATCTCAAGAGCCTGGAGGTTGCACGCGGCTTCATAGGTTGCCACTGCAGAGCAGAGCATCCCATTGGCAGCGGAGTTGTGGGAGAGATCATATACGCAGGAGGAGAAATAGGGAGTGGGGTCAATGAAGAACTGGCAGATTCTGAATGGGCCAGTGATGTTCAGGATGATGCTGCATGCTTCATTGAAATCCTCTATTAATGAGCAATTGTCATCTTCTGATCCTCCGCCCCTTATGTCAGTAGCTCCACAGCTGGGAATGAACACAGAGTATTTATACGCTTGCAATAAAAAAGCATTATATTCAAAGGGATAGTTTAAACATATCTCTATAGATACATTTGTTATAGTTATAATGCCAAAGACAATACAGGTGACTGAGGAATAACTTCCTACATCCATTTTCCAAATGTATTTCCATTGTATGGTACTGGGTTAGAAGAATAATTTAATTAATATAAAGCTTCATTTTAATTTATTTCTTTTAAATTTGTAACTATTTTGATTAATGTAAATTTTAATTTGTAACTAAATTTGATTTATGATGAATTTAAGCACTAGGCAAACACTTCAGAATTAATGATTTAAACCTGGCTTGAATAAAGCAAAATTATTAATGATAGGCATATGATTATTTTTTTCAAGTTATGATACCAATTTAATGTAGTCTTATTGTCTAATGTTGAATTTGGTTTCTCAGTTTTTGTTCCTACCAAGCATTTGACAAGAAATGTATTACTGTAAATACTGGGAGAATATGTGGGCATAATATTTAAAACAATGCAAGATAGGTTGCAGTAAAAATAACATAACACTTTGTTACAGGAGTATAAGGATCAGTTAAACAGCATGACATCATTAATGAACCTGACTCTTCCTATCTTGCGTTCTACTGACAAAATCTTACTTAGGGAGGCTGTAATTTGACTTCCACGAATCACCAAATTCCTCATCTGTTTCTAGAAGCACCCCATCTGGGGAAACCTTGTCATCCAATGGATTTCCATTGAAATTTCCGCACATTCCGCAGACAGAGCCTCGGAGGTTCTGACCGAGCCGCACAAAGAGAGTGCTATGGCCATCAAAGTGAACCATCACGTTGTTGGGCATGGCCAGCACCACAAAGCCATGGTCTTTACGCACTTCAGTCGATTCCCCAATGAGCCCATAGTATGGAAAGTCATTGCCGTTGACCTTCAAGAAATTCAGAGTCTCAGCTGTTGCAGTGGTTAATGTGAAACACTTTACTGCATAATTAACAATACACAATAACTAAATACATAAACACTAATCCTCAATATGATTTATTTGAATTTGCAATACGTACAAAAGAAATTAGATAATTTTTGCAGTTGTGTAATTATTAAATTAATAAAATATCACATAGCATCATATAGCTAAGTGCAAACTTCCAATCATTGCTGGCACAAAGTTACCACGCTTTACCTTCACTTTCCCACCCTGTTCAATGGTGATGTTTGTCTGTACGCCATCCTGGGACATCCATACATCCACTTCGGAGACAAATGACACTTGGTTGTTGCCACGGTGCCAATTAGTAGCTACAACCTGGAACTGAAAACCTTCAGTGGTGTTACTCCCACAGGTCTTGGTGATCTCGTATGAGCAGGTGCCCTGGAAGTGTGCAAGTGCCCCATCAAAAGTGTAGTAGTGGGGATCCCCGCTCACTGTGCAGGTAGACAGTGGGTCAAAGCAACCTAGTCGGCCATCACGGATAGTGCATTCCTGAGTAGAAGTGCAGGCAACCGCTTCACAGTACACCTCATGGGATGAGAGGCATGTACAGTGCTGCGAGCAGTCATCATTCCAGAACTCCTCTCCAATCTAAAAGTCGCAGATGGATCCTTAGTTAGTTTATACCACTGCATTTTTAATCCAAATCCTCATGGGGGATCCCCAGACATTCCAAAATACACCATACAAATTCAAAACACACTCAAACTTCGGCATGTTCAATAATTTAATCAGTGTTTTGTCAACAGATGGTCTTATACTTAAAAGATTAGCGCTAGAATCCAAAGGTAGGGATGGTGAAATTTTAATCAAGTATTTAATCCATTTACAAAGTGAGTTTTTAAATTTTCTATTTTACTTTTAAAAATTGGATACTGGGATAACTTACTTTAAAAGAGAAGCCACCAAACTGACAGCCACACTGTTCTGTAGGGACACAGGAACTGCCTTGTCTCAAATAACCTTCATCACAGAAGCAGCCCTCAGTGCAGCTCTGTGTGCAGGTGGCATTAAAGTTGCTGTTTCCGCAGGTGAGGTCACAGTCCGATCCACAGAGCTCATAGTGGGTGTTCGCTGGACACACCATCTCTTCAGTACACAGAGGATAACATGTTACATGGGATTTCAACGTTTGCAAAGCGCATAAAAAACAATGAGAGTTTATGTTGTTAAATATAGTGTTAAAGCCTAACATTTTAAATAAAGATCAAAAGGTACTATTTGGAGGTAAGACCATAAGAGAATAAATATTGTGCATTTTGCAGTGCTTATGAAGCAAGCCAATGAGTATCATATAAAAAAAGATAAATGTATTACCGCATCCTGTGGCCCCCCTCCAGGGATATACTCGGGCATTGGCAGCTTGGCAAGCAGTCACATAATTCTGGATAATCTGACACACGACAGAATCTTGATTTTCTGAGACACACCCGTCATACACACAGTAGTTGAAGTAGGGCTCTGGGTCCACATATTCATTGCAGAAGGCGAAGGGTCCTTCAGCTGAATGCAGAATTTGGCACATAGACTCAATGGTGGCCTGGTCATTACAAAAAGGATTGACTTCAGTGCTTGAGCAGGTATAATTGCCAGGGACTCTCCAGTCATCACCAAATTGGCTGGCAGATCCCAGCAGTTCTCCAGAGCGACTAATGAAGTCATCAATGGGGTTCCCATTGAAATTTCCACACAGACCACTGGTCTTGCCTCTGTAGCTGGCGGGTAGTATGATGACAACAAAACTGTAGCCATCGTAGGTGACTGTCAAGCCAAAGTCAACATTAACAATGGTTTGCACACCATTCTGGTATATCTGAACCTGTCCATTGTTCAAGGAGAGTGGAAGACTTCTACTCACGCCATCAACCTAAAGAAGAGTACACTGTGTAAACTAATGGTGCCAAAAGATCATTTTTGCAGAAATTTGTATGTTAAAGTAAGTTTTGAATTTAGTTACTAACAATTTTGTTTGAAATTATAATTAAGTGAATGCAATTTGTAGAAAAAGCTTTCTTACCCATACTATTCCATACTCAGCACTTTTAATATCCACTTGGTAACCATAAACCATGACGAACACCTCCACAGTAATGGACACGGTCATGCCCATCCATGGCTCATTCCTTGCTTCCACTTGAAAATCCTGCAGACCACTGGTGTCATTGCTAAGGGATGCCAGCACGTAGCGACAGGTGCCTTGGAAGTCATAATAGAGCCCATCGAATGTGAAATAGTGGGGATCCCCAATAGCATAGCAGAAGCCTGGTGGCAGTGGGTAGCAACCATATTCCCCATTAACAATCTGGCAGTACTCCAAAGAGCTGCATGATGAGGGTACGCAAGAAGTGTTGCCTGCATTGCAGGTACAGTAGTTGAGACACCCCTCTCCTTCCCAGAAGCTCTGTCCATTCTGGTAGTATTGACCATTATAATAGCAGCCACAGGCACTAGGGTTAAGACACTGGTTGCCACTCAGCACGAACCCATCATTACACTGACATCCTTCTTGGCATGGCTGTGTGCATGAGAAAGGGAAGGAGAGACTGGGGCAAGTAACTGGGCAGGAGGTTCCACAGAGTTCGTAGTGACTGTTTGGTGGACAGCTTAGACCTGAGTGGGGAGATCAAGCATGATAAGATCATATAAAAATCATTTGCATTCAAGAGGAACCTTGAATATGAATTGACATACTTTATATCACAACCTGCGTTCTGTTGCTACTATGTTTCCAAAAAATACAGTGATGTTACATTCAACAGAATGCAGAAAAATTATCTGGAACCTTACCGCAGTCAGTGTAGTTCCTCCATTCTCCAATGAGAAACCCATCCTGTTGACACAGCGAGGCGTAGTTGTGTAGGGCTCCACAAAGAACGGCATGGTCACCTCCTGATGTAGTCATGGCATCTACGCATTCATTGACCATTTCTGTTGGGCTCAGAAATGCAGAGCAGGAACCAAAAGGCCCATCAATTAAAGACATGATGCCACACGAGCTATTTGACAGATACTGGCTAACATTCCCTGCTGTGTTGTTTTCAAAATTTATGCTCTCCACACAAAATGCAGACAAGGCCCCAATACGCCAGCTGTCCCCGAATTCTTGAGTGCTGTTGGCAAGGTAGCCACCCACAGTCATAAGCTCGTCCTCTATGTCCTGGTTGCTGTTTCCGCACATTCCTACAAAGATTCCAGAAAAATTGCTTGGGATGGTCACTTGTACCAGCCATGGCCAGTGTGCTCTTATAAGCACACCAAAATCGGTCTCCAACACGATGCTCGTGATGCTGCTGTGGTACAGACGGATAATTCCAAACTGTCCATAGAAAGGAAGTCCAACTGTCTGTCCATTCACCTGAGTACATGCAGGGATTAAATGCATGAGAACAGACCTTGACCATAATAATTAAGTTAAAGGTATCTTCTGAGAACAGAAAAGTGCAAGCACAAGAGACAAAAGCCACAACTCACAACTCAAATTTAATTTCCTTATTTTTAAATCCTTTTGATTACCCCCAAGAATTCCATATACGGTGTTCAATGTACTTTCTTCGCATTTATCACTTGAAAAATGTTTCACAGCAAGGAGAATCAATTCACATAAGAGAATAAATGGCAGCCTACCTGTACTGTACTGATGTCTCCCAATGTAACAGAAACATCAGTGCCATTGGATTCAAATTTCAGATTACTGTTGAAATTGTTTCCCTGTGGGCCGCTAGGAACCTTCTGAATCGATATCCCAAAATCTGGCAGGTTTGTCCCATTGCTAAAAGTGGTCAGTGTGAGTCCACAGGCTCCTTGATAATGGAAACCTAAGCCATCAAACGTGCGGTACATATATTCTCCCACTGTGCAGATTCTATAGCCTTCAGGATAACAACCTCTCTGTCCATCCTGAACTGAACACACTTCCTGTGGGTCGCAAGAGTAATTGAAACAGGTCATTCCACTGCTATTACAGGTGCACTGCTGTCCGCAATCTTCTCCTAGTAGGACAGTCTCCCCCACACTGTAGAATTGTTCCTGGAATATGCACCCGCACTGCTGGATAGGCACGCACTCCCCACCATCCAGGACATACCCTTCATCACAAGTGCAGGTCTCCATGGGGGGTAATGTGCAGTTCTTTGGAGATAGTGGGTCAAAGCATGTGGCTGGACATGCGGTGGCGTTAGAGTCAAAGTGGCTATTGGGAGGACAAACCACGTCTTGACAGCTGTATTTGAAAGAAGCTGATTGGCACGTCTGGTTGAAGAGGCAGGGGGTCTCCTCACATTGGAGCCCAGAGGTTGTGCAGGTGCATCTCTCCAAACAGCTGCTGTCATTCCAGAAGGATGCACCCAGTGGGATTAATGAACCTGCGGTTTATAATGCTGTTGTTAGTATTTTATAATTTACATATTTCATTGATTGACTTTGTATTATTATATACCATAATCCATGGAAACTATGTTCTAAATTATGTTTTCAGTTTTTTACCCTCAGTTTCACATCCTTGTGGCACATATGTCCGGAATGCCCAGCGTCCTGAAATACCAGTGTTGGTTGTGTTTGATAGATCTGTACTATTGTCACTGAAGGACCCAGGTAGAGAAAAATAATAGACGGAACTATTGGTGTCATAACCAGCCTGCAAAGATGAAGTAAATCACCAAAACTGTAGAGTTCCAACAATAAATTGCACAGCAGAATATTTTCGCACAGTACTAGTCGCAAATAAAGTATATTTCCTATGCTGCCTGGGAACGTCTGCAGGCCCAGTGTAATCTTTTAATGGACAAAGTGGTGTGGATTGATGGATACCAGTACCACAATTACTCATTGCTATATATTCTCATTTTGAGTGTGACTACAGTATGTAGCAACCTAATGGATTTAAGGGTCTGAAGTGAAAAGTCTATTAATGATATAACATTAACTATTATACATGTAATTCACTAAATGCCCTTTCTGCACATCATGATCTTCCTCTTTAATTGTCAGCTGAAGTCCCTTGCTTTAGGTTGTTGCTATACTATCTGCTGAAATTCTCACCTCGTAACCAGGTGGAGCATCAATTCTGCCGTAGTTCATCACAAAAAATGACTGTTGTTCATCTGAGATCAGCGCCAGTTGGAAAGTTGCCTGAAAACAGTGGGACATGTCTTTCTCAAGCATGGTATTAAGTAGTTGGCAGGTTGTAACTATCAATGGGCACATAGCACAGCACACAGCAACTTCTTTTTCCAATTGATGTTTGTGCGTCTGTCAATTTATATATATATATATATATATATATATATATAATTTATTTTTAAGAAACTACAGGTTCTTCTCTGTTTCTCATTAATGAAGAGCTTCTTCTTTTCTTTATGGGACTTCAGTCCTACTTCTAAGAGCCTGATGCAAACTGTCCCAGCAACGTACTTAACACCACTACATATTTGAAAACATTGTTCAGTTTATGAGGCACTGCCAGTCATCTTTGACATTAGGTAGTTGCTTCTGCCCTCTACCTGCCAGTGTCTCCAGCTTCACATTATTCTTGTGTACTGTGGTCTTAGAAATTTTGAGCCTGGAAAGACCCTGCCTCACATTGTCGAACCAGGATTAAACCAAAATTTAAAAATGCAGATTTTAAGAGTAGTCTTGTAATGTTTTCCAGAGCTGTATATTTTTCCTCGTCTATCACCATTAATCATTACAGCTCATTCTTAAGAGTTTTTTTATGGAATTATCAAGCGGTAAGAAAACTGCAAATGTGAATGATCCCATTGAGTGTTTCAATTAATAAAAAATTATACAATAAGTTATAAGATAATAAGCATTTACCATTCCTGTTGCATTGAAGTATGCAACATTGTACCATGTGACAATAAAAGCCCAAGTAGCATTGAAGGACACATCAGGGAAGTACTGGTTGACGTCTTGTGTTGTTTGGTTTAGAATGTCCCCATCGGTCACTCCACGGTAGGACACCAAGCCGCCAAACGTAGTGTCAAAATGTGTCCAGAAAGGAGCGATTATATTTCTGTCAGCATAGGTTGGGAATTGGCAAGGCATGTAATCAATCCAGGGAGAATCAAATGTCAGGGCACCGTTGAAATTTACCTGAAAAGAAAAGCATATTACAACCCCGTTGCCAAAAACGTCGGGATGCTATGTAAAACGTAAATAAAAATAGAATGCATTTCTTTGTTTAGTAAACACTTTTGTCTTATATACAGTGAGGCACTTATTGCAAGTATACAGCTGTTATGCAGCCAACTTAATCTGATGGCTTTGCATTTGAACTTTTCTTACTTTTTGTTTTGTGGTCTTGTCTTGTTAAAACTAGCAGGAAGTCCAAGAGTGCAAAAAGCAACCAGCCAGCAGCCATTCCCCTTGCAATTCAGACTTAGTTATGTACCAGAAGCTAAACAGGTTCTGGTATGGCCAATTCTTCGATGGCAGACCAACTAGGAAAGCTGTGTTGCTGCTGGAAGACGTGTTGGTGTGGTCTGTGTGGGTCCCAGTACAATCATGAGAACACTGTGCAGTAAAACTGGTGCAAATCCATCGAATGAGATGTAAAATGTGAGGTTGTGACTCTTTGAGGTCATAAAAGGTACCCCAAAGCCCAGGCTAAAATTCCCCGCTGTGGCCCTATCAATCTGGCCTCCAAAATATGCCCTCTATCTAACTGGTGCATTTTCTCCTGCCCCTTAGCTACTGTGTGGTGAGTGTACTGGTGCAGAATGGCTGCTGTTGTATCATCTGGGTCAGTGCTACATAGTAGCGGTGGTTGAAGAGGCTCCATATCCATCCATTCATTTTGTGAAGTGCTTTGAGTGTTTAAAGAGAGCTAATAAATGTAACCTTCAATTCAGCTTTCAAAAATAAGAGCTCAGTACGATGTGAAGATAAACATGCATTAACCCTTTGTTCTGGAGATGAAAGGGACTCTTACCTGCTACTACACATGGGCATCTAAAAAAAGTGACAACTGAATGTATGATAATGACTGAATTTGTTAACTTACAAATGTCATGTTGTATCCATTTTCAAAGAACTGGAATGTCCCAGGTAAAGGAATCCCAGGTGAAGTCCCATTTTCTGTGCTATTCAAGAATGTATCTCCGTAACTGTACCCATATGGATAGAAGTGTTCTGGAAATAGGTATGAAAAATGTGAGCAGTTTAATGCCTATATATTTTATGTTTATAAGAAATACAACATTTATATTAATTCTTAACTCCCACAATGCTTTAATTATAGCTGTATTTCCTTATTCCTTCCTCTTTCCTTTTGGTAACTATCATGATCTGTCCTGCTGTGCTTCAGTTTGGCCAGCAGAGGTCTCTGCTGACCATTCTATTTCCTTCCCATAATCTAATCACTTATTCCTGTCTCAAATTAGCCCTCATTACCCTGTTTAGGGGCATTTCTAGTTATTGAAAAGATCAAAGGCTAAGTCAAGTTTGGCTGGGGCTTGTCTTTTTTTGAGAAATATTATCAACATGCAAATAATTTTCAAGGAAACAGAGGGATTTAGCCACTGACTATTAAATGTCATCGGTATAATTTATCATCAGATTATCATCATAATAAACAATTTCTTACATCGCACCTTCAGGACCACAAACACAAATACTCTACGCTAAATCCATTATATTACAATATCCCATATCCCATTTCACAAGATTTAAATGATCATCCCATTCCGGTGTACTCCTCCCTTGTGCCTCTAGCCTCCAGAATAGGCTCTGGACACCCGAAAAGAACAAACAGGTACAGGAAATGGATAAATGGAAATATAATCATATAAATATCTCTTTCAAGTCTCTCTCTGTCACGCACAAACACACACACACACACACACACACAAATACCATATTCTTCAGCGGATCCTGTCTCAGCAGACGACAGCAGCTCATTATCAAAACCACTGCTTGTATTGGCTTGGCTGTTTCTGGTCACTGGACAACACAAATTTATGTAAATATTAAGTTTACACCCATGACAAAAGAGAAAACATTTTTTTCTTTCCTTTCCCTATTTAGCATATTAGTATGCTGAATGGCAAATGGCTAAATTTTTTTAAGTTTAGCCTGAAAATCAACCTTAAAATAGTTGTTGGCTGAAATGAAGAATTTTTCAGTTACTCACTGAAAATGAGTTATTATGGTTAATATAGGATATAAACATCAGCATCATTTGAATAGCTTAAAGTAGCTACACAAACATATTTTTAGACTGTGATTTAAAATAAATATGATCAATTTTCCCAAACCATTCAAATTACCTTGCTGGACAGTGATCTCAATACCTGCAAAAACAAAGACGACTATTTAAGTAATTGCTAAATGATTACTATTATTTAAACAGCAATGTGATTTGATGCAACAGGGAAATTTATGCAAACAAGTAACAGAAGCCCTGTAAAATCCATCCATCCATTTTCCAAACCGCTTATCCTACTGGGTCGCGGGGGGTCCGGAGCCTATCCCGGAAGCAAT
>JAODJX010000097.1:32277004-32287234 GCA_026776945.1 Isichthys henryi | reverse complement strand
GAGGAAACCCCACGACGACATGGGGAGAACATGCAAACTCCGCACACATGTGACCCAGGCGGAGACTCGAACCCGGGGCCCTGTAAAATGCCTAAAAATATGTGGCCATTAATGACATCTTTTGTCCTTACAGTCAAGCTTGTTGGCATCATTATCAATGGTGTACATCACATAAACAAGCTAAAGTACAGGCAACAGGATGACAATAATGATGATGGTTATAGCAATAACAGAGATGGGATACGAAGACCGGAGGAAGAAACTCACAGAGAAGCATCAATTGCAGCAGAAACAGATTCCTAAAACAACCCATGGCAAAGGATTCTGCTTCTACAAGAAATGCACAGAACAGGCATCTCTGAAAACATTGAAATATTCACACATTCACAACTTATAATGGTCCTTTTCAACCGGGGTGGGGTGGAATCATAAAACTGCAACCAGGAACATTATGAGACCATAAATGTCTAAGGATTGTGTTATTCGTGGTATATACATGATTTGGATTGCATAACAGAATATAATATATTAGTATTAGGGTTATTTCATTAATATCTTTAGTGTATGTGCATACTATATTTTTACTGTCAAATATTATTTTTGATTCAAAAATAAATAAATAAATAAAAACAAACAAAAGGAAGGGCATGATCTGCACATCTTTGTCTTGGCAACTCGCCTGACGCATGTTAGCTCTCTCTGTGACCATGCCAACAGGGGCTTATTTGAAGTTATAGGTCAGATATACCAAGACTTTGGAACTCGTCTTACCAAAGCAAAGAGTCGAAGCTTGCTTCATTCATGCAATGTCATGTGACTGATGTGTCTGACTTATCCTAAGGTGTTAGAGGTTTCGAATCCTGTCGGCTCTTCGAAACTATCATAAAAGTGAGATTAAATCTTTGGACAATGTGTTTTCTTTTTTTTCGGCTGGAGAAATTGCTGTGTAGTTTGTATTACATTCAACACCTCAGTCCATTCATTATGGAAAGTGGCTCTGAGAAAGAGGTGATCCGCGGATGTTTTGGAACATTTTGAGCTGATGTGTCCCTATATGGTAAATGAATATTCATATGTAATAATAATAATAATAATAATAATCTGCCAACTGAATAAATGTTATTATTATTATTAGTTCCTTTGCCTGTTAAATGGGCCAGTTCTCAACTGCCAGGGTGGAGGCTAGGTTTCCATTCCCTTGTTGTAAATTGCTTTAGATAAAAGCATTTGTCAAATGAATAAATGTAAATTATTCATTTCTGAATACTCATTTGTCCTATTCAGGGTCTGGAGCCCATTCCAGAAGCTACGGGCGCAAGGCCCATCACAATACTTTATTGAAAAGACATAACGACTGACAATGCGTATAAGTATTGCTTGTTGCTGAAACCCACTTGGTGTCTCCCTATGTTTGAAAAAGTGGTTTGAAGATTCGAAACATGGTCCAGCACAATATGGGGACCATCTTAAAAGCTTCATGAAGCTTCATTGACCCTTTATGGTGTTATATTTGGAATGGAATGGAACCCTTTATAGCTTATTTCTGATTGGTCAGTCTCCTCTCCAGTCACTACACTTATTGACTGAAGGAGATTAGAATAGATAAATTGTACTGTACATGGAAATTATTTTACCTATGGAAAATACAATGTCGAAAAATATGATGACAGGTTAGCCAACTATGATCTGAAACAATGCAATATTGAAATCCATGGTCAAAAAACTTTTGGAAATAAAGCTTCATGTAGTATTAGTAAAAAGTAACTCACCTGTGGTGTATTGATACTTTCAGGATTTAATATCCTGTTTTATCCAATAGGTCAGATAAAATTAAAGTGAAACAATCCCTGTATTTTCACCTTTATTTTATCTGACCTATTGGTAGGACTGGGAGGTATACTGGTTCATTTGCATACAGCTGAACGCACACAGAGTTAATTGAGCGAATGTGCAGCCCAAGTGGAGTGCGCACATAGCAGAGAGGTTGCTTAAAAAAGTCCCAGTGTGCACTTAGGAATGAAGCATAAATATAATGCCAAAAGCCATCACTACTTTATTGAACAGCACAAGGGCAAGGAAACAAAAAGGACACAAGGTGTCAAAACAACAAGCACAGAACATACAAGCACGAGTACCCTGGCGATATCTTCTGCGCAGTAACATGATTGGTGTCTCCAGTTTGGCAGAAGAAAATAGTTTGTTCTTTAAACTGCATGCTACAAAGTCTGTGAATTATCTTCAATAGCCAGGTCATGATTTCTCGTAACAGACATTGCTGTTAGATTTTTCAAGTTACTTTTTCTGGCATTTTAGCCACCACAAATAGAATGATATTCACTCCCATTGTATTTCAGAGAAGCCCAACATTACTATGGCTGATATGTCAAAAAACTACGCAACTCCCAGCAGAAGAACCTAGATGGATAGATAACACTAAAACCCATGTAAAACAAATCTTTTTTCAGTTTTGAGGTGAACTGCCCCTTTAACCTCAGCTGCACTTACATCACCCTCCACAATTATTGGCACCCCTTGTAAAAATTTGTAAAAAGGGTTATAAAAAAAAAACACCTTTTGGGAAAGATAAGAGAACATACAAACTAAATGAGGGAGAAGTGTGTTCATAAGTCAGGGAATGGGTTTTAAAAAATAGCTACTCAACTTAAAATTCCTATTTCTACTGTTAGGGCAATAATAAAAAAGTGGACAACAACTGGAACTGTTACAAACCTGTCTGGAAGAGGAGCCAAGTTTATTTTTCCCCCACATACAGTGAGGAGGATCATAAGAGAGGCAAAAAAATCCCCATGGATGACTGTTGGTGAATTACAAGACCAAGTAAAATCTTGGGGTTGCCACCACTGAAAAAACTATCAGACGCTTATGCTAACAGATTATTTGGAAGGTCCGCCAGAAAAATGCTTTTTTTGTCAGTTAGCCACAAACTTAAGCAGCTGGAGTTTGAGAAACACTACTACAACTTTGACTGGAACCAAATACAATGGTCTGATGAAACAAAAATGGAGCTTTTTGGTAATAAATATAAGGTGGGTTTGGCGTAAAAAGAAGGATGGTTATAATGAAATGAACCTTATCCCAACTGTAAAATATGGTGGAGGTTCTGTGATGTTGCGGGGCTGTTTTTCCTCCAAAGGCATTGGAAATCTTGTTAGGGTACATGAATTATTCTCAATTTTTCAGTGTGACATGAAGCTGCTTCACCAGAAGGTGGATTTTCTCTAACCCGTTTTACAAATCTTTACAAGGGGTGCCAATAATTGTAGAGGTCTCTGTATTTTCAAAAACCTTAAAAAAATCTTAAGCATCATAACATTGCACGCATTGTACTCAAGATAAGATGTGCAGATCATACAGTTGCTTTTGTTTGTTTCATACATCTACTAATGATGATAAAATGCATGTTTACTCAAGTACAAAACAGAATGCTTCTAAAACAGTAATATTTCATCTTAATTTTGCAAATAAATATCTAACAACACTTTTAGTTTTTGGTACTATATGTTTAACGGTACTTTTATATTTTGTGTTTGTGTTAAAAGTTATTACAAAAATTAATTGTTTATATTGTTTAATTAACATTATAAACCATACTATATAGAATCCCAGATTATAACACAAACCATCTGCTTACCTGCTTAAGGCTCTGCATGTAATTCCGACCAAAGTGCAGGATTAACATATATACAGTACAGCAAAATGTAGGGTGGGGCGTGCGGGAAGGTGTAATCTGTGTCACAATGATCAGCATGAAAGGGCCTTACTTCCTTTTTAAAAAGATCCTAAAGGTCATTCTTTTGCACATATACAAACTATCCTACATTTCGTCTCATTAAACAGTAGCCCTTATACACTCTTAGCATATGCACACTCTCATGTTACATACCAAATCATTTTATCCTTTTTGTCTTTATATTTGTATTAAACAAATACAGAGTTCAACTTGTATTCCTTATTGGCTTATTCTATTCTATTCTATTCTATTTTGTATAATATGACATTCTTTATTTTTGTGTTTTTAACCTCTATTGTGTAATCCTGCATGGTGAGAGCTACGCCTTATCTTATCTTATCTTATCTTATCTTATCTTATCTTATCTTATCTTATGTAACTTCGATTAGGAGTTAAAAGGCTTAAAAAGTTACTTATTGTTAATTTAACAGTGAAACAATAGTTTAAAAAGCTTTAACAGCAAATTCAATCAAGAAAATATTAAGGTGGAATTAATAACAAGCTTACAATAAACAAGAAATGACTGAATTTTAATCAAATGTCCTAGCAGTGCAAATACACAGAAAATTAGAACATGAAATTCCCACAAATGTTAACCTTTATACAGCGTATGCGTACTTTTCATTCCAATTACGTCAGTTCCTGCATATATAAAATAATTCTGAATTGAAACTACTCACTTGTAGTACAAGTTGTTCAATAGTAATAAATCCGTGGAATTTTTTTTTGAAGGAGTGGCTCTAACAAAATATTTTCAGAATTTCACAGCCTGAAAAACAGGTATGAACAAAATACACATAAAATATTTTTACCTACTTTCAAAATATAATTCTACTACTTTTTACAATTTCTAATTTTTTTTTTCCCTTTGTCCTGTCCGGCAGCTTTAGCAGAATCATGGTCTGAATGCACTGCTGTGCCAAACATGTTTGCTTTACCATGAGGGGCTCTATAAACTCTGTATGGACTCCTCATGTTAATCGATTTCTTTTTATTTTATTTATTTATTTATTTATTTATTTTTATAACACGTGTAAAATATTGCAGTGGGTTAGCTGGCCGAAGAGTAGGGACAGATTGGGAGGGAAAAAAGAAGGAAAAAGAAAAAAAATGGAGTAAGTGAGAAACATGTCAAGAGTGGATAAATTCAGAAATGTGAATTAATTTATCCAGAAATGGATAAATTCAGGAACAAACAAAATTAAAGAGTGAAAAAAGTAACACAACTATACAAGCATATAAAATCTTAGTGTGTGCTTGGATGGGTGCGTGCAAGTATATATGTGTGCTCAATTGTGTAGGCGAGATACAGGCTAGTGTCCTTGTGTTGTGTGCGTGTGTTTTCAATATGGAATGTACTAAATAACAAGGGTGGGAGGTCACAACTACACCCCACAAGAGCCAGAGGTCGGCGGAGACAGGACCGGGAGGACCAGGATGTCCACAGCCCCCGAAGAGCACGCAGGAGACGGGGCCCCACGTCCCAATGACAGCCGCACAATTTCTATCTTTGAGCAAAGTCATAATTTATACCTTTTGTTGTCATTATTGGGCCCAGAGTAGATATTTCCTGAGAATCATTTCTATTGTGGTCTTTTACTCTGAGAACCTAGATATACTGTATGGATGTGCAGAGTAGTTCTAAAATATGAATTCTTTCTATGGTGTTTTTCTATTATCTTTTACATGGTTCATTTTGGAGAATCAGATCAAGATTTAGTTAATTTCTTTGTCTTTCCTTTTCCTTGTTTTGTATTGTTCTCTTGTAATGATGTAATACATCACAGGATTCCCATGTAAATCACCTTAGGGCGACTGTTCTCAAAGGCACTGTATAAAAGTAAATTGAATGGATTTGAAGGTAATCAAAGAAAAATTAAAAAGGGCATTAAGATGAATTAATTAAACACAATTTCTGTCCGTAATGTATTTGTAGTATTTTTATGTGCATCTTTCAAGATATGTACGTTTGAGCTGTGCTTGTCATTTTGTATTGGTTGAATAATTTGGGCCATAAATTTTTTCAAAAAGAGTATGGGGGGATTAAATGGTTTTCTTTTATAAGTTGGCTGGTCCCACAGGACTCTGTGACCCTAGGCAGTGGCAGTGGCTGAGCTCCCAATGAATGCACATGTAGTTTAAGTAACATCTGTCACAAGCCAAAAACAGAGGCAGAAGCACATTTAAGGGTAAAAACTAAGGGGATTATTAGGGCAATTGAATAGGGCTAACAGTGGAAAGCACAGGAGCACACACTGGGGTAACATCAATGACCGGACTGGGGAGCTCAAGACAGGGAGGCACTTTATACACCACTGACAAGGGAGCAGACAAGAGGCAGCTGGAATGAGTCACATGAGGGCTGTAACGAGTGGTAAGACAAATGAGTAACTGGGGAGGGGGGGCGAAGAAGCAGGGCATTGTGGCATCAGAGCAATAGCTATGCAACACCTTTCAAACATACTGTAGCAAGAGCCCAATAAGACAGCAATTCAAATCAAAAGACCAAATGCAACACTAAGGAACACAAGAGATCGACTAAACCATCATAAAACTGGGCTAGTTTTGTGATGTTTCTTGAAGGTTGAGCAGGAATTTGATAACCCGATATGGTTCAGTCGACTGTTGAGGAGCCAAATACAAGAAACATAGCTAACACTAAATTTGATGGGGCACAAATAATACAGCAATAACTCAGTTACTATTGCATCATGAACAAATATGGTTGCTACTTGAGATAATAGATGTATCATGATTCATGAATGATGAACAAACATGAGATCAATACGTAACTAAGACTTAGTTTGTGGTTAATTACTACATAAGTAATAGTATAATACTATATTTGTGAACTGTTAAGTAAAGTGTTATCTGTTTGACTGGATCTCTGCCCATTTTCCATTGGGTGATACAATGTGAATACCTTAACTGGGTGATTGCCCTTAACCCTCTTCACTGACATCATAAGTAGTGAGATCTTTTGGGGGTGGGTGGATGGTGAGATGTGAGCATGGACAGTACCAGTTGCCAGGGGCACAAGGACTGATTCTGCAAATGTGATACCTAAGCATGTGGTAGGTGGCGTTTTACAGTCTATGACCTTTGTAGTTTCAAAATCATGAGTCAGACTCTGAATTAAGCAAGTTTTGCAGGGACTGAATGCATAGCTTCAAAGAATAGAAAAGACAACCAATGACAATGAACTGAAAAACTGTGGCTATCATACACACACCTACAACAGAACCGTGACTTGCGAGATTTTTTTGTGATGTGTTGCTCCTACAGGTATGCGTTCACGTAAGTCAGCAAATACTGTGGGTGGCAGATACAATAATTAGAAATGTATTTTTAAAATTGTAATTATGTTTTCTAAAAATATTGTGAAGCATGAATTCAGTGGCAATTGATGTACTGTATATCCAGGTAGAGAGCAAATCATGTTGCCGAATGTTTGACTGAATCTCTGCCCATTATCCATTGGGTGACAGTATGAATACCTTGACTGGGTGATCACCCTTAACACTCTTCGCTGACATCATAAGTAATGAGGTCTTTTGGGAGGGGGTGGATGGTGAGACATGAGCTCAGAGGGCTACTGTAATTCTCTGTGAGTGTGATCAGAAAATCACCAGTATGAGCTCTGGCCTGGGCAGGATAGTCCCGTGTCCGTGGGCCCCTAAGCAAGGCCCTTAGCCCCCATTTCCAGGGGTGCTGCACGTTAGCTGACCCTCCGCTGTGAACCCCAGGCTATGGAGAACAAGATGGGATCGGCGAAAAGAAGTATTCCAATGTACCTGTACTTTTGCAAATAATAATAAAACGTGTTTGTTTGTTTTTTTTTTGTGTTTTAAAATAGAAGAACTTCAGAAGTGAAAAACAATCCTGAGACTCCCAGTCAAAATTTGCGAAGATTTGCAGGGACTGAAAAAAAATATTGAATGTATAACTTTAAAGAATAAAAATAAAAGCACAATGCATTCTGGTGCAACATGTCAGTCAGCCACACAATGAATGCATGCAGAAGTATATCAAATGTAGGCCTTTTATGTTTACACTTCTTACGTTTAGTGTTAAGTGCTATGTGATCAAAAGAAGTGCTACAGAAATGTACTCAGGTTTGAATTTGTAAGGAATAATGCAGAGCTTCATGTTCACTGTAGTCCACTCACAATCATTTAAACAGAACATTCCACAAAGGCTGAGTGAGGGCAGAACAGAAATCTGGAAATAGATTGGTAGCAGCAGGGAATATGATTACAGAACTTACAGTACCTCAGAGTGAAGTCTTGAATGGATGATATTTATATGAATACATAAGAAAGACATGCCAGGTGGGTTGAATAAGGAGATGAGTAGGATTGGGGAAGAGTAACCAGAATGGTATTAATAATGTAAGATGTGTTGTGGTTCGTATCTTGCGGATTGTGAGTTGCACAATCAAACATTTTATGTCTTCGTATTTGGTCAGTTGAGATGCATCAATGGCAAATGGTCCAAATCCAAAACCTACTCTAGATGTTTCACTCAGAAACAAATAATTGGTGTCAAAAGAATCTTTGGGACAATTGTCTGTACATTTTCAAATTTCCCCTTTGTATGCTAGTTATCAGAATTAGTTTTTTTTTGTTTGCTATTGTGCATTTTAGCAATAATGCTATATCTTACTGACAGGTGCTCAGAATGACAGCTTTTACTTTAGAAACTCATCCAGAACATCTCTGCTAATAATTGTTCTGAGTTTGGTGAGAACCGGCAAGTAGGACAGCACTGTAACACAGAAGCCTCCTAAACCATCCATCATCAAAAAGTGAACTTTGCTACTGGTTAATTTTGTGTGTTCTGTATAAGATATGCATTCCCGTCATAAGTGTTGCTTTGCTGAGTTTAAATGACCACTTCTTTCCGCGTCTTTTTCGTGTTTGTTTGTTTCCATTGTTTCCATCATTTCTCAGAAACATTCCACCTTTCTTTACTGTCTAATACCTTTGTAAAGTACAAAGACAACTGTTGTTTTTCAGTAGTTCCCCACGTTAAAAATGAACTTAAGCATGGCCCAGGGCTTTTGGTTGCCTTTACCTGTTGGGTTAGTCTCCTATAATTATAGTCAAACACAGCCCACATGGATCTATATCATAGCCTAGAATCTTTCCCCAGGCAACTAAGAAAATTTTACATCTCCAGCCTCCAGACACATACGTGACAACAAAGAGAATAAAAAAGGTACCTGACACATGAGGGTATTTTTGTGTAAAGGTGGCCACCAGACTGAAGGTTCCCCTTCAATGTCTCAGCTTGGTGTATTTCTTTACAATACCAGGAGCATTGATGCACTTCAGGGAGTCTCCACACATGTTCTCATTCAGCCAAAGATAATAGGGAATATGTACGTTCCGCATCATTACAGGAAAGCTGCCCTCTTATTCAGGCCCCTTTCCTATAAATCGGTTAGAAGCCTCACATTATTCACAAAGATTGTGTGCAGAGTGAGTCAACAACTGCTCCACTATCTTCTCTTCTGTTGGTCTTATCAACACAGCACACTTCTATGCTACGAAAACAACATCCCCTAATTTTTCAAGATAGCAAAGTCATATTTCCTCAGAAAACGTGCTTTGCAGTTTCTCGTGTTCTATTATTAGAAGTGTTTAAATATTACTTTTATTTGCAGTTTTAACACAAGGAAATAATGGCATAGTAAAAGGAAGACAACAGGGTAAACAACATTACAATAAAAGACAAGGCATTAGCAATGTGCAGCATGAATGCATTCAAAAACACTTCATCCATGTGTCAAAATAAACAATCGCTAACATTCTCACCTGAGAAACACACATAACACATTGACCTAAGAACACTGAGTACAGTACAGAGAGCAGTAAAAGGTAGATCATTTTGTCTCTGAAATATGCTTGAATTTTCATGTTAACCAATGTTCCATGAGAGAATAATACCTTTTCATTCTAAAATACACATTACAGGAATGAATAAAAAATGCAACAGGGTCATACATTTTCACCACCATATTGATAGCTGGTTGATAACTGATAATACTGATCCTTTGAAGATCAGTGTAGTGCAGGGGTCTCCAACTCCGGTCCTGGAGGGCTACTATCCAGTAGGTTTTCTGTCCCACTTGGCTTCTGATGAGTCACACCTGTTCCTGATATTTACCTGATAGTAGGTGTGGCTCATCAGAGGCCAGGTAGGACAGAAAACCTACTGGACAGTAGCCCACCAGGGCCGGAGTTGGAGACCCCTGGTGTAGTGGTTTATACTTAAATGTATGGTACACTATTAATGGTAATATGATAACCGTATGCTCATGCTTTGCTGTACCTCTAAAAGAGCAGAACAGACTTACGACAGTAAAAAGCAGCACTTACCTTGACTCCCTGTCTCCAATAGGTTAATATTTCTCACATATATTCCAATCACTATCCATCCATCCATTTCCCAAACCGCTTATCCTACTGGGTCGC
>JAODJX010000097.1:32238468-32251507 GCA_026776945.1 Isichthys henryi | reverse complement strand
CAAATTCTCTTCGCTGTTCATTCAGATTTTCCGCCAAGTCTCCGGCGTCTGACGTCACCTACAGCATTTCCGGTCTCCCCTAATAATAGGTCCTTTCAACTGTAACGACATGGTGGTTTAGCATTTTGGGCTCATGGTGACTGTTGCACACCTCTTTGTTTCCCAGACTGCTTTATGTATGAATTTTCACAAATATCTGATTGTTCGAATGTATCCATATAATGTGCAATGGAACAATACATGAATGGGTTAATAACTATTGAACTAGACAAGACAGGCACATCTAGTGAAGTGTGCTTTGATCAGTGGACTACAGGGAACAATGTACACCTCTTGGATTTTCAGATTATTTTTGTCAGTAATAGTTATTAATTATTATATTGCATCCACTTAAAGTGCAATGGGACAACCCACTAAGGGGTTAATAGCTCTGAAACCAAATGGGACAGCCATGTCCTATAAAGTGTGCCTTGATTAGAGGATCCTGGGGAACAATGCACACCCCTTAGATTTTCATAATAACTTTCTCTTTAACAGTTATTAATTAATACATTGTATGCATATTACATGCCATTGGGGAAACGCACTAAGGGGTTAATAGTTCTGAAACAAAATGGGAGAGCCATGTCCTATGAAGTGTGCTTTCATCATTCTACTCTGGGGGACAATGCACACACCTGGGATTTTCAGGATCCCTTTCTCTCTAACAGTTATTAATTATTACATTGTATCCATATTATATGCCATTGCTCCATTTCATACATATTGACAGTTAATTGATAACACGTTAATTGAAAACACTAAGTTGTTAAGGCAGTGCACCATGGGACAAAGCAAATGTACCGCAACTGAATTGCTTGATTATGTGTTTTGACACAGATAATAAATTAACATTAAGCATTTAACCATTGACAAAAGAAGAAAACAATAATTAAGCAGGGTTGTCGACCATTGTTTTCAGCATGGCTTGGAAAACTAGGTTGACGTGAAATGGAAGCCCAGAACAACACAGAAAGCAGACTGATGGTGGCAGCTGTGGAGTTTTTGTCTTGAAGGGGACATGTTCGTTAATCTTATTTTAAATGGTATTTTCTTTATTGCTGTTACTGCGGTACGAACTGGACAAAAATCCGCAAATAAATAGGAACGCAGTCACAAATGGTGCGTGATCCAGAAATAGACAGGAAGCGATGCGCAAATGTGCAAAACCCGTTTCAGGTGTTCAAATCACTCTGTATTTTGTGGATTTTACGCATCACATAAATACATATTTGTGGCTAGAGATGTATTTGTTTCTTTTTCTACAGATCAGCTGCAGCCTGAATTTGACAGAAATCCGCAAATAAACAGGAGGGAAGCCACAAATATAAATCCTCAAGTAGGACGGGAACCACAAACGTGCAAAACACGTTTCACGTTTACAAGTCTCTCCCTATTTTTGTGGATATGATTTTACACAACACAAATTTTAAAAGTACATATTTGTGGATAATTAAATATTTGTGGATCATGGTACATCTGTGGACTATCTTCTGTGGGTTACAAATAATAAAGTTCAATAATGCCATACGCGCGCTCGACCCTGCAACTGTTGGTTTGTTATAGTGCGGGTTGCTTTACAGCAGGGGTCTCCAACTCCGGTCCTGGAGAGCTACTATCCAGTAGGTTTTCTATCATACCTGGCTTCTAATGAGCCAGCCACACTTGTTCTCAGGCAAATACCAGGAACAGGTGTGGCTCGTCAGAAGCCGGGTAGGATAGAAAACCTATTGGATAGTAGTTCTTCAGGACCGGAGTTGGAGACCCCTGTTTTACAGCATATTGCTGATGTCAGAGGCGTGTGGCCCAAACAGTGGGGGCCACTAGCGGTATGAGCATTGATAAATAATAACTAGGAGTGGTTCAGAACAACCTTAAAAAAAAAAAACCTTAAAGAAGGCATACTTAGCTAAGGGACGTCTCGGAGAACACATCGGAACGTTAAGGTACAACTACGGTAGAATTCATAGATATAAACACTAGATGTCACGTTGAATACAGCCGTCTGAGTGAAAGCGTCAACAGAGCCGCGTCCTGGGACGGGGTAGAGCTCCTTTTAAGTGAATGAACGTCTATCAGGGCCAAGCTGGCGTACAGAAATAAAGAACCATAAATCGGCAAATTTGAGAAGAAATTTTTATTGTCCTGGTTCGTTACAAATGTAACATGAATTTACGACCGAGCCACGAGAAAAATGATAGAGAAGCGGTTTTTGTTAACATAGCCTACTTTTATGTTCAAAATGTAATGTGCATATAGGTATTTCTTCATTCTTCCATTCGAAATGAACGTAAACTACACTCCTACTACTTGCAGAACAATACAAATACAAAATACCACAAAAAAGGCCAGCAATGTTAGCTGAAAGACCCTGGTAATCTCCATGATAAGCCCCATTGCGTACCACTCATACATTTACATGTATGCATTTAGCAGACACTTTCATTCAAAGCAACGGGCATTTGTATAGATTTATAGAGAACTATAGACAATGAACTGTACACAATAGATTTTCCAGACAAAGAAAATACTTTATTTTGTTTACATTTAATATGAAAGATGAACATCCATTTACCTGCTTATTTGGAAAAAGAACTATAGACGGCAGGTCCAAACACACAGGCATCTTGTATAGATTTGTCAAGATCTATAGACAATGAACTGCAATATATTCAGGTGTCAGTACTGAAGCTGTGTCTTTCCTATGGAGTGGGAGTAGCTGTAACCCACCAACAGCCTGCTTGTATAACTTTGGAAAAAGATCTATAGACAATGAACTAACTATACAATATATACAGGTGTCAGTACAGCAGTTGTGTCTTTCCTGTAGGGTGGGGGTGGGAAGACAGATGCTACATATATAGCCTACAATAATGTTTTTTTGGCACATTTCCAAGGTCTTGAGTCATAACGTTACATTTAAATCGTCGTTGGTTTTCTTCAATAAAAGTGCTATGAAGTGTTAGTGCCACCTACGTAGCTTCACTTGCCTCACGCAACGCAGTAGCCTAATCGACTGTAACGTGAATAACGTTATTTGTCGAACACAAAAATTCGTAACATACAATATGATAAAATAAAATCTGACTTATGAAATGTTATGCCTTGATCCTTCGTCTTCTTCGTTCGCTCGTTATTACAGCCGTACGCGGCATCTTCGCTGGTACTGACCGTCAAAGAAGCGCGGTTCAATGAGCACGGAACCCCGTCCCAGTATGGCGGCGATACTGACGCATGCTGAGAGGCTGAACGCGACATCTAGTGTTTATATCTAGGAATGACGTAGTGCTATTTAAATGACGTGGGTGCTGGACGGGAAAATGACTGCTTTGGGCACATGCTAACAAAAGCACCTGCGTCGCACTTGGCGCCGCTTTGCTCCATTATTTTCATTCTTTGTATGAAAACTGCGACTCAAAATTGACTCAAGAATTAAAGAGTTAGTGGTGGTGAGTTTGTTTCACCATGTTGTAACTCTTCAGAAGATTCCTCGATGAACCAAATGATGTTTTTTTTGCATGTCCCTTAGTATCAGTTACTCCTCATCACTACTCCGAACTGTTTTTTTTAGTGTAGATATGACTTTTGAGGAAATAGAATCACATTCTCCCCCAATATAACCTTGGCAAGTATAATGTGTTTTCGCTGATAAGTCTTTCCTTCTTTACATTCTTTGATTCAATATTCCTTGTATCAGGGATTGATGTTATGTTCGTCTGAGTAAATTCCGTGGTAGATATCACGTTTCCTAGCTCAAAACAAGTTCAATGCAAATATGGTCAATTTGTAAGAGAAAAAACAAACTAATACCTCTGCTAAAAAGCCTCTTGCGGCTGACGGCTCTGATGCCACAGGCTGCCGTCACTTGCAACCCTCCATTTCTTTGTCGACAGGGGGCGACGTTCGCTGGTTTTTGCCCGCAGTGCTTTGATTGGCCCGCACCCTGAGAGGAGGCGCCCTGCTCCTTGTGACAGAAGAATAGGCGGACCGCGGGGAAAGCATTGCAGCAGCAAATCTCATGGACTTGATCTTTTTTGTTACAATGTTAGAGAAGACCGTAGTACTAATCGTACTTGTACAAACGGTTGGCTACTATTAAAATATCTTATTTACATAAATACTTTAGTGCTGATAACACCGTTACCTTTTGTGTGTTTACTTGGGAGATGCGTACATATTCTCAACAAAATAACTTAATTGCCACACCCTTGATATTTTGCGTCAATTTATTGTTTAGCATTGAGCATCAGAGGGCTTGGCTTTCATACATTTGGAACAAGGTATCTGTTACAGGTAATGTCAGTATTTTTGTATGGAAAATGTGGCCATAATACCTACATTAAATTCCTGACAGTACATGGTCCTACTCTTTATGAAATATCGCGGCGTAGATGGTTAGTTGACCAGACGGTGGATATTATGCTGATTTTAAACAAGGCAATTTATTTGGGTATGGATGGTAGGGACATGCCCCTACCAATATTATGAATTGTTACTACCGATATTTTAGCGATCTCCTAACTTTTATACGTTAAAGATCCTCAGAGTAGAATTAGAAGTCTAACATTTTCTTCTGTTGACATTTGTTGTCAAGGATGCGTCCCGATAGTGTTTCATTTGCATCCTCGTCTGTTTCACCAGATCATTATTGTTCTCTTTAAAGTTTACAGAGGAGATGAGGGAAGAAAACTAAAAATATTGAGACCCACCCTAATGTGTGACACCGAGTAACGGATGAGAGCCACTCGAGGCGAGAAAGCAGCGAGTGATTTCCAATGTAGTACCATTTGTTTGCGCGCAAACAGTAAGAATTTCAAATGATTTTTTTTTTTTTTTGCATATGGCGTGATTTCAGTGATTAATGATGGCACAGGGCACTACGCACAGTGACAAGCAAGTTTCATTCACTTTTGCATTCAACACTTGCAGCAAGTTATACTTACATAGCTAATGTTTCGTCATTTTACGAAAAAAGCCCCTATAGGTGGTTCTTTTTTCTTTCCCCAGTTTTATTTTAGCATATTTCTTTAATTCGTGCACTTTTTTGTTATTGTCCTTTTTCATAATTTATTTTGAAAAGCTATTTTTTGAGTAAACCAATTTTGGCAGATCTATTGTCTAGTTGATAGGGTTGCAGTTGTGGTGCTAAATTAATGTTTTTTTTCTGTATTCAATGAAATGTTAATGTTAAAACTAAACCTACGCACTTGATTTTAGGGGTCAGTTTGCTAACTTTGTAGCTCGCTGCCTATAGCCTAGTTACGTGTTTTCCGTGTTAACTTGCTTGTAATGCGGCGCTGAAACCTGCAGAAGGGGCCAGTACTTCGGTGATGGATTCCAGATCGGCACAGCAACTTCCCACTTCAAATACGTACTTCATAGTGAAATATCGGTTCAACTTTGTTCTTTGAACACTAAACATTTTCTCAACAAAAATTCATTTAAAAATCAATTGAAATAATATGCACAAATCCATTTCCATCACATTTTATATCGTAACTTTATTGAGCACAGTATTACTTGCATTTTGTTTAATAGCCTACTTAATGTGTTGCATTTACTTGCCTATAGCTATGTATGACAAATGGTCGACGTTATATGCCACTTCTACATAGGCACAATGGAACAGTCATTGCTGAACTTGCGATTTGTTTTTTTACTCCAAGTATTTGCGATGATGCATATACACAGGTATAGTGGTGGATGAACTGAGTGCGGGGATAAGGAGGAGAGGGAGACAAGAGGAGGAAGGGTGAGGGAGTGTATTGGGGGCTGGGGGTGGGAATCTACGCAAATCTGCTTCCAGATGCTTTTGCCATAGTCTTCATGAGCTGAAAAAACTAGTCAGCCGGCTGCGTGCAGGTTTGTCCGACGTGGATTTGAAGTAAAAGCATTTGGAAAAGGATTGATACACTTATCAGGGAAATTTGAATCCGGAGGCAGAAGTGGATAATTTTTGTTTATGGGTGAATTTCCCGTATTCATACGAGCATGACGTCTCTCAGGTGATTTTGCAGGTTTCTAAGCCCGCCGCCGTGCCTGCGTTGGACATGGGACCGTTGTGTGGGATTGGGGTAGACTCTAGAGGAGGAATTCAGTCTTCCTGAACGACAGATTGTATTTGCTGACATCGAAAGCGGAGGCACGGACTCTGTGAAGCTGGCAGCTGAGAAAATGCCTTCTAGCCGAGGTTTCCTCTTGCTGCTGTTGAATGGGGCAACTTGCTTGGTAAGCGCGACCCGGCGAGAGTTATGAAGTTCCTGTGGAAAACAAAATAATTATGTGACCAAGTCGTAACGTAATTTAAAGAAACGTAACTGTTTAAGAGACACAGCACGTTGTATAGCGGTTCATTTTTTGCACAGTTGCTGTATTTAAATTGCCTATATAACTCACTGTCTCATTACGCACCGGTTCAGGTAGAGCTTGCGGTACTTTTCTACAGTACTTTACCTCCCTCCGCACAGAAGGCAAAATGAGACCCGTCACTTCGAAAAGTGTGTTATTAAAATTCAGGTGTATGTTCATGCTATTCGTGACTTCTGGTAGTAAATAGTGCAAATATAAGCTACAGCCTAACGCGCGTAGTTTCAAATTCTCCATTCGCTGCGTTAAACTGAATGTGTTCAGTGTAGCGTCGGCTGAACAGCTATATTTGTCGTTGCTAAAACACATATTTTCATTGTTTATTTACACTGAAACTAAATTCGTCACTCAGATTAAATAAGTCTTTTTATTAAATCCCGAGCCAATTTCAATGGCGGCAGAAAATTAATGTACTGAGAATGCGTATGAGATGTTTCAATTGGCGGTTAACTTAGCCCAAATCTCTTTTAACGTGTTTATATAAATACGTTCTAAACGCCCATTGTTGATCTTCATATGTTTTTTTGTTTTTTGTACCTGAATTTGTGAGTATAAGAAACGCAGACTATGCATACACGTCTTCAGTTTAATGCTTACTCTAAACTGGAACATGATCCATAAGAAAATATTACTTGATACAAAATGTATGCTCCTCTATTCACGGGTGTTGCTTCCAATAAAGTGATTTTTATACTGAGCATCTTTTTACGAGTTAGGATTAAGATGAACCCAGCCTGGATGTACAGTATCTGTCAGTAATTCTTTAAGCAATTAAGTCGTTACATTGCTTGTAATAGTTGAACATAAGGGGTAACAATTTAATTAGGTAATGAGAATTTGTTCTTTGTCATTATATGTGCAGTTTTCCACGCACGAACAGAGTTGCTTAATGCACCGCCGAATTGAAAGATAGGCCTAATTGATAATTCATTAATCTTAGGAAATTTATGCATTTGCCCGCTAGCTCCGTGTGGAAACATTTTTTTCAGAAAATAGTTTATTAATAGCTCACGTGGTTTTTGACATACTTGATATGAATACGTTTACATTCTGCCGAAGGCATCATTAAAATGAAATTAAATGTACACAGTTAAATGTTAAAACGATACTTAGTCAGGTCCAATAACATCTGTGTTTACAATATTCAATAAAACACGGATAACACGTTTTCCTTTTTATGACTTGCCAGAGATTGTAAAAATGAGAAATCTATGTGCAGTGGAGACACAGACATGGATTACAGTTTCTATATTCACTTTTAAATTTTATATGATATGATTTCCCAGTGGATGCTGGGCTTAAAACTGAATGAAAACCTAGTTTAGTATTTTGTATATACTTATATTCTAATTATATAGTATAATTGTCTAAGAAAATGATCCCTTTGTGAATATCTGAAGATTGGACACTGACTTCGACATCTAAACCATTTGGAAATCCATGTTGGCTTTTATGTGAGTTAGACATGAGCTGGAAATGTAATGATGGTGTCCATTTAATCACGTGAATAAAGAAAAGCTGGGGCAACCTGCTGCTAAATCAGTTTAACGTCACTCTGTTTTTTAGCACATTATACGTTTTTTAATGTATATAATTTCCAGTTTGACTTTCAATGAAAATATGTTCTTAGTATGTATCTTATTTGGTCCTAGTAATACGTTATATGTACTGTTTGAAGAGCAGCATTTCTTAAATGTAAGTTGATTATTGAAATATTCACTTGAATCAAATCATTTAATCAAATTTATGAAAATTCTTGATTTTCAGTAACAATGTATTACTGAGGAATGTAGCTACAGTTTTATTTGTTTATTTTGCTTCTCTCTTTAGTCCACTAGCTATGGACTATTACCTGTACATGTAAAAAAAAAATGGATCACATGTTAACAGGTTCTGTCATTCAGCAGCACTTTGGCTGTTGCTTGTCATGCCAAAATATTTTGCAGTATATCAGAGTTGGGACCTTGTGCATCCGGAGTCCCTGTATACTCTGGATCATTAACTCTAGCCTTCAGACTGACGATGAGTACATCACGCCTGTTTTTTCAGGTACATGCAATGTACCATTTACTGCCATAAGCCATTAACATTGTTACTTTTCATCAAGATTACTTAAAATGCTTAGGATTTTAAGGTTGTCATTAAACCCTTCACATGTAATTAAAAAGCTATTTAGTACTTACTGCTTCTTTTGCTGTATGAAAGGTCCTGCTTATATAACACATTTAATAGCATGTTGCATGTTCTCAGCATTTATATGCGAGTTTCCTGGCTTCCTTCTACATCTCAAAGTAAGACAAAATTGCATAGGGGCGTCTCTAATATTGCCTGACTGTGTGTGCAACCTGGAATGAAGTAGCATCTGATTCAGTGTGTATCCAGTCTTGAGACTGTCCCACACTGGATAGGATGATGAATGAATTTATAAAACCTTCCGAAATTATGTATAAAATGCATGAGTATTTTTGTGGTTTATGACCTTGTCCTTCGAGATTAATCTGCATCTGTCACGATTAACACATAGCTACATAATTAAATGACTTTAACTAGTGATTGAAAATCTAGAATTTCAATAAATTACTGTAAAAATAACAATCCTGCAGTGAGTACAGAGAATTTCAGGTAGGATGTTACTGGTTTATAGAGGAACATACTATGCAAACGTATAATATCTACATGCACACACACATTATGGGCAATTCTGAGATATGTTACCCTAACTGCACATCTTTCAACTTGAAGAAGAAAACAGAGGACCGGGACATAAGGAGAATATCTCCACACACACACACACACACACACACACACACACACACACACACACATATCTTTATAAGGATTCTCCATTCATTTCTATGAAGAAAACTCCAATCCCAACATGACAACTTTAAACCGTACCCAACGCTAACCTTAACCATAAGTACAGTAATCAAACAAAATACGAGACCTTTGGCATTCACAGTTTTTTTATTGCATTCACTGATTTTTCTAGTGACATGCAAAATGGCAACCGCAAAAAACAGGTTTTTATTACTTTGTGGGGGACGTTTGGTCCCCATAATGTAATCAAAACATAATCTCTCTCTTTCTCTCTCTCACACTCACACAGCAAAGATGAGATTCAAAGCCCCAACCCAGGAGGTGTGAGACAAGTGCACTGAGTCACTGTGCCACCCTACATCTTTTTTCTGCATACTTCTATTATAATGTCCCAACTCTCTAATGCATGTTTGACACCTACTATTCTTGTGCTCAAAGCTGCAGTGTTTGATGTTATTAGGCTGTTGTACCACTTTTTGGGCTAAATTCAAGATGAATTAATACACAAGTGAATTCATTCTTTATAATTAAGAATTACGATAGACATATTACTAATCTCTATGGCTCATCTTATCCCTGAAAGAAAAGATTTATGGCAGTGAGAGTCACAATTAAATACTGTGAAATAGTTAACCCAATATTTGTTTTATAAGGGCTGCTACCTGTATCCTGAGTCTTTGGGCTCCCAAGCTCATTTGCCTGCTGAATATTTGGGGCCATGAAACAGCATCGTGTTTGATATTTCCACCATATGCAAGATTTCCTTCCCAGAACAACCGGGCCACCTACTTAACAATGCAAATGATCAGACAAAGGTGAAAGTCTGTGTTGCATATCACAGCCAGGCAGCAGTGACATGCCTACATCCTGGATCCAAGCTGATACACCTGAGGACAGGCTCATTAAGTCAAACCAACTTGAGTGCAATGTTCAGATTGTGTAGAGTAGACAATGGAACGTATGTTAATCGTGGATGCTGCCGTGACAGACTACAAGGGTTTGGGTTTTTAGGTATGACACTTACATGTGTCCCTGTCATTTACTTTCCACCTTTTTGGGACTAAAATGCTATTTTGTTTAGAGTTTGATTTATAATTACTGGCATGTTTGTACTTTCTGTTAAAGGTTCTGAGTAAATTCAGAAATTTAACATTCCAGTGTCCTGTGTCTTATCACTTCTTTAGCTG
Source organism: Isichthys henryi (assembly GCA_026776945.1). Taxonomy (NCBI): domain Eukaryota; kingdom Metazoa; phylum Chordata; class Actinopteri; order Osteoglossiformes; family Mormyridae; genus Isichthys; species Isichthys henryi. Next base: position 32,241,095 of record JAODJX010000097.1, on the reverse strand, counting down.
GGACTAATGTCACTAAATAGTCAGGGTCAAGGATAATCAGGTTCTGCTTTAAGTAGATGTTTGAAAAAATAAACAAAACACACCTGTATTGACGAGGGAAACTGAACATCACAGGATACATAAATTGACAGCAGAACATTTAACAACAAAAATGGTATGAAAAGAAAGAGAGTAATCCTGGGCTTCCTCCAGTCTGTCACAGAGTGGTATCTGCTCTGTTCTCCATTAGAGGGGGCACGTCGACCTCAGCAGTGTAAGAACAGGCAGTTCACAGAGCAGCAGAGGGACACAGACAGCCTCAGTTGACTTGCCCACTCATCCTGCAGCCTGTTTTCCATGGAGTTTCAAGGTGACAGTAACAACTGTGGACCTCTGTCTCCTTAAACTGATATGTGCTGTCAGTGCAGTGCAGTGTTTCCCCTAGGTTTACAGTTTTTGGTTTATTTTTTTTTGGGGGGGGGGGGGGCAGACCGACACCCACAGGATTCATGGTGCCCATGTGTTTCTTTTAATGACAGCAGTCAAAAAAGCGCAGATATTTTTGTCTGCTTTTCAGGTGGTTGACGCGACATATTTTACGACGCGTGCTCTCTGTCCGTTGGTGGGAGTGTGCTCACCTGTGTGTGCGCGCATGTGTCTGTGCGTACGCATAGGGCGGAACTCCGCCATGCACGATACAGAGAGCAGAGGAGAATCATGAACACGCGACAGTGTACAGCCAAAAATGAGAAGCTGTCAAACAGCATAAGGCTATTTAGCTTGATTAATAAAAGGACAATGTATAGACCTGTTCTGTAGGAAATGTAATCTTAAATGACTTCTGTTGTGATCTGGCGCTATATAGAAAATTTAATTAAATTAACTTGACCTTAAGGGGGGGGGGCACCCCCCTGATATAATGGTAGGGGAAACACTGCAGTGACTCATCAAGGTTTGACCATAGCACCTTGCATGTGCAGTGTCTTAGCCATGGTGCTGTTTTACTGTCTCCTATTGCAAATCAAGTCATGAGTACCTGAAAACCCTGCTCCATATTAATGGGAAATGATAATTCGTTCATTATGTAAGTGAAGTCTGTAATAACAACAGTAAGCAGGAGAGGGGATTCATTCGTCGTTCCTCAAGCTACACTGTAGGTTCAATCTATGTGTAAAGTCAAACGTGCAAAGGTTGAATGTTAATAAAAAAACCTGTACTTCTAATATGAAGGCCTTGGTAAGCAGCTGCTAATGAATTGATAACCTTTCAGCACCAGGTCAATACAGAATAACAGAACTACTTCATAGGAATGTGTCATAATCCCTCAAATAACTATCGATTAAAGTCAAATATTAATTCCTTAAAACTGGGTGAATGACTGTGTCATCACTATGCCTGTATTGTCCTCTTATCTCATGAGCAGATATTGCTCCGCCCCCGTCAGTTGTTCATTTATAACTTGTCCAGTTTTCAGCAGCAAAGCTGAAATACAGATGGCTTGCACATACCAGGGTGGAGAGAGGGAGGTCAGGCGAATACCTCATTCATTTACTTCCCCTGTGTCTCATTACCGATCATATAAAATTGGCTTCTGTTGCTGTGGAGCATGGAGGAAGCCCCTGAAACCTGGACTACACCCCATTGTAACTGGTCCCAAGGTGCTTCTTTTCTGCTTAGAGAAGAATAGCTGTCTATAGCTCAATCTCTATCCACTGTTGTATCACATCTGCACTCCCCATCCCTTCTTTTCATCCTCACGTCGCATGTTTCTACTTGCTCTCCCTCCAGTGCAAGTTGACTGTAAAGTGATGTAAAAAAGTGTCGGTCACAGAGGTAGCCTATAGTTAAAATGATGTATTTGTGGCTATATAATCTATTTGCCGTCTAATCTCATCACTTACCGTCCAGATATCATGACATGAAAATAGCAATAAATTGAGTGGGTCAATTTAGAAATATTAAAAATACGAAACAAATATGCTAACAACCCTATTTCTGAGCTTACCTTACTTTAAAGAAGTGTCCATCCATCTGTTTTCAAAAAAACTTATCCTGTGCAAGTTTGTGATCAGATGCTTATGATGAGCCTGGATCTAGACCCAAGAACTATATATGTACAAGCCGGACAGGGCCCAAACTCAGCAGCAAACTCAGCCACGCCTCAGACCAGTTTCTTCATGCATTGGTCAAGTTAACGCATGCAGTATTCTGACGCCCAAATGGAAAAATAGTATGAACAAAATTTTTTAATAGAGATCTGTAGTATTTTTTCCTAGTTTTAGACAAGACGATACCTTCGGATGTGACGCACAGACTCCCAGAATTAAAATCAAAGCTAAAATCTAATTATTCAGTTAGTGTCTCATAGCGAAGTTGATGGAAGAGAATGGCAAAGAAACATTGTTATTTGTTAGTTTTTAAAAACTGCCAAACGACTCAGGGGATGTAAATATTTTAATTTCAAATATTTGTTTTATTTTATTGAAGGCTAATACTTAAATAAATAAAATGAGGATCTTTCTGGTTATTAAGTGCATGTTCAGTAGTTATCAGGCTTCTGTTTTTAGAGTCGGGGCGGCATGGTGGTGCAGTGGTTAGCACTGTCGCCTCACACCTCTGGGACCTGGGTTCGAATCCCCGCCTGGGTC
>JAODJX010000097.1:32219112-32238368 GCA_026776945.1 Isichthys henryi | reverse complement strand
TGCTTCCGGGATAGGCTCCGGACCCCCCGCGACCCAGTAAGGATAAGCGGTTTGGAAAATGGATGGATGGATGTTTTTAGAGTCATTTGTCAAATAGGTTGTAGATTTAGACAGTTTTTTTATTCTTAAACATTCACCTTCTGTTTTGAAAACAATGCCATAGAGGGGGTAAAAGCTTGTTGTTGATCAGTGCAGAGTTAAATACTTTTAAAGGGGCAGTTCACTCCAAAACTGAACTGGCTTTAGTGCTATTTATCCATCTAGGTTGATGTGCTGGGAGATGCCTGATTTTTGGAAATATCAGCCGCAGGAATATGGAGCTTCTCTCGAATATAATGAGTGAATGTAATTTTCTCTGTGGTGATTAAAAGGCCGGAAAAATACATCTGAAAAAATAATCCACAGGGTTTGTAGTCAGCAGTAGGAACTATTTTCTTCTACCGACCTCCACACCTTTCGTATCATTGGACAGAAGATGTAGCTGCTTTATTTGACCCATGCATGCAATACTAATAGGCATTGTTAATTTTTGTCTTTAAGACCTCTGTTTGGAATAAATAAACAGTGAATATACAGATTATAAATTCCAAGACACTGCTTCTGTGCTTGTTGTTCTAGATTGCATGATGACACCGAATTTAACCAGCTTTGATTAACTGCATATCAACAGATGCTCTTATAGTCTCTGGTCCTGATAGATTTTGGTATTGAGCAACATTGGAACTGTCAAAAGAACTTTGAAGCAAAACATCATATTACTTCTTACATTATTTTATCTCTACACCTTAACTCTACACTGAATTACTTCCAGGCTTGGTTTGTAAATTTTAGTAACATCTGAAATATACAATAAACCTCAGAATCTATTGAATGAACACCCTGATAGACCAGCTGTAAGTCATATAGAACATTTCAGGCTCTAAAAGTCAGTGGTGAACAAGGACCCTTGGGTATTGTTCCTGGACCTTGCAAAAGGTATTGCAGGGTTTTCCTTTAAAACAGCTCTCTAGTACAAAATTGTGCACAAAATGTGCACAAAATTGGTCTTTTATGACCAATAGGAGAACACATCTTTTGTGTTTCCTGTTGCCTTCCCGTGAGTCTCCCAAGTATCTCTTACATTATAAATTAAACATACTGTATTATCACCATCTTTACTCAGAATATTTTCAGAATTTAGGAATGCTTAATGGAAAGCCCATGATGTTTGATCTATTCTGGCCTTATCTGAGCCAACCGCTTGCATCCCATAAGCCAGTATAAATAATTTCTTAAAATTCAATCAGCTTCTTTCTTGTGAAATCGCCTTTTTCTCCTTGCTATCCTGTGGAATGAATCATTAAAGGGTACCAATTCTCCAGCTTTAATCACCCAATAAAATGAAAATTCACCACTAAGAGCAAATTGAGTCTGGCTGCAAGAAAAAGCAATAAAGACTTGGACATTTCCAGATTAAATATCTTTTCATAATTTATTCTGCATGAAGGATGCTTATTTATGTGTCTATAATAAGTTAAATAAATCATATGCACAAATGACCTGTAATTTCATTCACCAAATGAGGACTATCTGTTGCGATTAACAGTGTAGTTAACTATACAGTCCCAATCGCCTTGCTGACTTAACTGAAAGCTGAAAATGGTTGTCTGTTGTCTATATTTAAAATAAAGTTTTCTACATTTTGTGTGTAATATGCAAGCATCCCCTCCCCTCCCATTGCGCAGGTGTCCTTCAGGTGCAGGAGCACCGCAAAGGGGGGATATTAGCATAGTTCTAAGGGGCCCTAAAAAAATCCATCCATCCATTTTCTGTAAATGCTTGTCCTACTCAGTCACAGATGGTCCAAAACCTATATGTGTGCAAAGCAGGGAACAAACAAAGATGGGGTGCCAACTGATCACAGGGCACACAGCATTCGCTCACATGTCTTTGGACTGTGGGAGGAACTCGGAGTCCCTTGAGAAAACCCCACGAAGGCACAGAGAAAACATGCAAACTCCAGACACACAGGCATGGCGGAGACTGGAAGCTTGGTCCCAGTGCTAACCACTGCGCCACTGTGCTGTGTCGCCCTAAAAAAATTGGAACATAATTGGTCTGAGTTAGGGGCCCAGTATGATATACTTCCATGGAATACAAAATCTCTGGCAACACCCCTGTTCAGCCACTCTGATTTCCTCTTGCAATCCAAAGGCAAACAGTTTGCCTAATTAGCTTCTACAAATTGCCCGCAGTTTATGACTGGATGAGGCTCAGTGGGCTAAGCCTCGATGTCTATGAATGGAGGGTCACCGATTTGAGCCGCGGCAGAATGGTCACATGTCCGTAGACCGTTGAGCAAGACCCTTAACCCCCAGCTCCATGGGTGCTGCACACTGGCTGACCCTGCACTGCGACCCCAAGCTTGCTCTCACTTGTATATGTGTCTGTATATCTCTTGGTGAGCAAGATGGGGCAAAGAGAATTTCCCTACAGAGATTAATAAAGTTTCACTATAGTATTGGGTTCCGAGATGATATACGATGTCTATTTCGAAATCATAGTCCAAAAAAATTATAATCCAAATCCAGTAGGCAATGGGTTCTAGAGCATGAAATAATGAACGAAAAAACCAAATCCCAATTGTCCAAACACTGGTAGAACGTCACTGGGTTCATAAATATGACACAGAGAAAGTCAGGAAATCCAAAACACAAGACATAGAGCAAATTGAGGCAGAAGTCATATATAGGAACAGGGCAGCCATGAAACTACTGCTCAGTACTGTATGTCAAAACATGTGAAGAGAAATTAATATACATCAGCAGTAAAACATTCATTAGTCACAGGTTTACTAGAGGCAAATATCCAGATAGGGCTGAATGGAAGCGTGTCAGGTTGCAGGTGTGACAGTGTGTGATTGAGTGCTTATGGGCTCTGCAAAGCACTTGGTGCTGTTCATGGTGTAGCCCTGTCTATGCCCTGTGCTGTCTGGGATACATGATCCTGAATGGGATACGTACTCAGAAGATGGATGGATGACATTACAAAAATAATATAATTTTTATTTCCGAAATTAATTCTACTCATGAGTAATTTTTTAATCATGGAGTAAATCAATGCAGTCTTTGAAGTCTAATATTGGAGAAACATGAAAATATTTGTTCATACAATTTTGTGAACGGTAAATCCATGTATACTTCATTCTGCCTTGCTCATGAGTACAATCCAGGTTTTTCTTTTTGGGAAAGTAATTGGCAACATTTCATTGTAAAATTTCTTTCACACTTCTAACATTTCTTTAAAAAATGGATGAAACATAAAGATGAAAATATAAATAGTGTTTGACAATACATTCATCATGCTTCATCAAACATATGTTTAATAAAACCAAAAAACCTAGAATGTATTTTAAATATAATTTTCACATAGGGTACACCTACAATTTATCTATTTATTCTTCATATGTTGATTGTGTTGTTGCTTTGTACTTAATTTTCAAAGTATTTAATCTCTAAAATTTGTTCTCTGAATGGAATCTGCCAAATACCATAAAATAATAGAGTGTACTAAATATTGACAAAGCCCGTAGTGGTGGAGTATGACCATAAAGACATGTAAGCATTGGAAAGTGACAGGATAGAGAGGACAGGTTTATCAAAACACCAAGGCATGAACCACCGGCAGAGGAGGGAGTTTCATATGGGCGGGGGCTATTCATTGGGGGAATTAATGAATCCAAATAAAAATTTGGGGGTACACATTCCCCTAATTCCCAGCACCCTCACCCCTATGCTCCTGGCATGAACAAAGGAACAGGGAACAAGGCTGGGTTTGGTGAGGTCAGTAATGCTGCAGGGGAAGTCAGTGCCACACTCATCTAAGTCAGGACTGATGGCATTGGGGCAGACTGGAGTCGAGGCTGTCGGCTGTCATCTGCCCTGATCCTGGGTGCGTCACAGGGTTGAGATCCTTGAGTGTCAGTTTGGTGACCTGCTCCTCGCTCGTCCACTGGCTTTCCGTCTTTGCTGCTCTTCTCCCATGTGCTGGTCCCTGCCTTTGTTAGGGTCTGCCACCCGTGGGCAGTTACCAATGGAGCACAGGGCCTGCTGTCTACAACTCTGATGCTGAATTCTGGCAGGTAGCTGCTGTCCCCAGAGCTGCTGATCCTGTAAGGGCAGATGGCTGGAGCGCTGACCAAGTGGGAGTCCCAGGGGCTCCACTGTGACAAGTTAAATAACACAACTTGTATTTTCCACCTTTGCTCGCTTATTTATGATGCAGTGTATGCCTAATAAAGACAACCCTACAAGTCACAACCTTAGGAGAATTCAGTGGTACCAGCTGATATTCTATATGTACAGATATGCCCAGCTGATTCATCCATCCATCCATCCATTTTCCAAACCACTTATTATACTGGGTCGCGGGGGGTCCGGAGCCAATCCCAGCTGATTCAAAGAAGAAGAAAAAAGTGAATAATACTTTCAGTTATTTGGAATATAGATAAATAGCTACATGAATGAGCAAAAAAACATTGTTATGCAGGTAATGAATTTCACTGTTAGAATGGTCTATACAGGTCTGGGAAAATCGATGGATGGATATGCAGTTAGAGCCCATGACCCCTGTATGGGTAGATGATGTATTGACCTACTGATCTAAAATATATGTGGACTTAAGACAATTTATAGTGTCCTTACATTCATCTGCCACAGACAGGAGACAAGTGTATCGTTTATATAATAAATCCAACCCGAATCCCTTAGGGACTAATTATGAGATATCTGTGAAAAACAATCTATTTTCTGGATATTTAAAACATTAAAGGAATACATACTGTATATTGTATTTGTGTGTATACTATTTTGAGAGGTATGCCATTAAAAAAATTATAAATAATCCCATTTAAAAATAAAAGCTTTTCACTCTGTAATCTTATTTATTTCAAGAAAAACAGACACCATAACTTTATATTTATAACATAATGACACAAGTATTGGTTTTAGAATAGCAGTCTGTGTAGAATAGATTAGAAAGATTGCACCTAAATCAACCATTTATCACATCATCCAGAATTTCAAGGAGAGAGGTTCAATTGTGCTGAAGACAGCTTCAGGTTACCCAAGAAAGTCCAGCAGGCACCAGAACTGTCTCCTATGGTTGATCCTGTTGTGGGATCAGGGCAGCACCTGTGCAGAGCTTGCTCAGGAATGGCAGCAGGCAGGTGTGAGTGCATCTGCACGCACAGTGAAGTGAAGACGTTTGGAGGATGGCCTGGTGTCAAGAAGGGCAGCAAAGAAGCCACCTCTCTCCAAGAAAAACATCGGGGACAGACTGATATTCTGCAAAAGATACAGGGATTGGACTGCTGAGGACTATGGAAAAGTCGTTTTCTCTGATGAATCCCCTTTTTTGTGGATTGTTTGGGAAATCTGGAAAAATATTGTGTGGAGAAGAAAAGGTGAACGCTACCATCAGGCCTGTGTCATGCCATCAGGCCTGTGCAAAGAGTAAAGCATCCTGAGACCATTCATGTGTAGGGTTGCTTCTCAGCCGAGGGAGTGGGCTCACTCACAATTTTGCCTAAGAACACAGCCATGAATAAAGAATGGTACCAAACATCCTCCAAGAGCAACTTCTCCCAACCATCCAAGAACAGTTTGGTAATGAACAATGTCTTTTACAGCAAGAGGGAACACTGTGCCATAAGGCAAAAGTGATGGCTAAGTGGCTCAGGGAACAAAACATCCACGTTTTTGGTCCATGGCCAGGAAACTCACCAGACATTAATCCCATTGAGAACTTGTGGTCAATCCTCAAGAGGCAAGTAAACAAACAACAACCCACAAGGTTTGACAAACTCCAAGCATTGATTATGCAAGATTGAGCTGCCATCAGTCAGGTTCTCGCCCAGAAGTTGATTGACAGCATGCCAGGGCGAATTGCAGAGGTTTTGAAAAAGTAGGGCTAATCTTGAAAATATTGACTCTTTGCATAAACTTAATGTAATTGTCAGTAAAAGTCTTTGACATTTATGAAATGTTTGTAACTCTACTTCAGTATTTCATAGAAACATCTGACAAAAAGATCTACAAACACTGAAGCAGCAAACTTTGTGAAAACCAATACTTGTGTCATACTCAAAACTTTTGACCATGACTGTAGATTTATATATCATGCAGTTTTTGAATTCCACAGTCCCAAAGACATTAGAGACTGGACACTTGTGATAGAGATTTATTTGTCAGCCATGCTGGCCTCCTGCATCTCTGATGCTATGGTCTGGTCCTCATACAATGGGACAACATGACATTTATGCATAGGATACATATGTCAGCCAAACATTAACATTAGCAGAAGACTTGCCTTTGTAGAAAATTAGAATTAGTGGCTTGGTGTTGTTGCGTTCCTAGGTTCACCTTGGGTAATTAATGCCATGCATTTCGGGATTGAAGTAAGGCATTTAAAAGGCTGGTCAGGTAGGGCAGAGCTGCTGTTTATATTCTTATTAATGCAAATGAAGGCACAGGAGCTACCACACAATAACACCAACTGAGACTTTTTTAGCTGTGCTCTGTGATGGCTTTTAGAAATTGAATTGAGCTACAGTAACAGACAAGTGCAACATCTGATGCTCCAGGCAGTCAAGGTCGAGCACTAGTTGAGCTTTATGCTTATGGTTGAGGAAAGACTTTGAGATGCATTTTGGGCTTTAGTTACTGTACCAGCAGGAAATTCAATGGGGCATGAAGATTTTATCACAATCTTAACTGTGGCAAAATTTTGCTGATATATGTGCTGGCATCACATTTTATTCAATAATAAGAAATAAAGGAGAAAAAAGGGCCATTTTCAAGCAACACAAATTTGAGATTTTAAAATGTAGCTGCCTTTCGGGAAGAAGGTTTTTGTAGATAATACTATGCTCATGTTGGAATTAATTCCATTAAGTCAGATACCTTGTTACTCTTGCATGGATTCTGGTGGAACAAATCTTTTGATAGCCCTTATTCCTGGAAATCCAATCCACTCAAAATGTTCTGCTTTGAACTTGAGGGATTTTTCACGCACCTGCAGAGGGTGTCTGTGATCTTTCACTGCTGCTTGTTAAAAAAATCTAAATGTTTGCACTTATCATTGTACTCATAAATTTCCACTGTGTCAAGGTGGGAAAAATTGAAGAGTATGAGGGAGTGAGTCTCTTTGGAGTGTGTGCATTTTCACGTTTTCAGAAGTGGTTAAGGAACATGATCATAAAGTGTTTTCAGTGTGCCGGTATCATTCGACTGTGTCCCGTGGTGCATGTATTGACATATTAAGTCAAGTCAAGTTGTACATTATGCAACTTTGGACCAGGGCTATGCAATAGGTCTGACTGTACATTACCTCAGTTAAGAAATGTGCATGTAAACAGCTTACAGTGAAATGACAGTGTGTGTAATACACAGTGTGAGGCAATTCCTCCATTATTACGTGAAACCAATGCATAAGGTGACTGATAAACAGATATCAATTTATATGGTTCAATGAATTTCCAGTCAGGAAAGCTGAGGTAAAAGTGTGCAGATAAACTCCTACAATGGAGATAGGGAAATGATTTCTCCATACCTTAGGAGTGAGGATTATCATTTTGGGGTTCATTATTCATGTATTTAGAGATTGGTCAACATTACTTCCTTTTTTTGTCTTTCCTGAAACCATCAACTCTTTCAAGGGTAAAAAGTAAAAGGAGTATTAAAAATAAGCCTGTGGGCTGAGAGTTTGGAAGTCTGCCAGACTTTGTACTCTGTTGAGCTCAGTTCATTTTAATTATATCCTGAATAGCCGTGGGTGCTGTGAAGGTTAATGAAAAAATACAAGCTGCAAAATGATATAAGTTTGCAAATTTTCACTGTGAAGTTTCAAGTCTAGAACAACAGGAACAAGCACAACATCTCATTAGTTTCGGTACTTTCTCATGAATTCACACATTGCACTGCAAACTCAGTGGCAAAGATGAAAAAGGCTTAATAATGCAATTTTTATACACGATAATATAGTAAAAGAATTATGAGCCAAGATTACATTTTTTCATCTTGTTTTTGTTTTTCTTTCCACACAGCTGACTCTCGGACAAGAAGACTCTCTGAGACACAAAAGCTCCCCCAGGGATCAGTCAAAGCCTATGGGTGTCGTTGGAGAGCAGAGTCTCTCACCACTGGGCCGTTGGATGCTACATACCAAGAGTCAGGCAGCTAACAGCACAGAGCTCGAGCTGCCGTACCATTCTCCAGTGCCGTTCTCCAAGCAGGAGTTCTGGGAGATGCTGGGCAGTGACCTGCAGCCCGATTCACTGTCCTCACGGGTTAAGCGCCGGCCGATTGTCAAGACAGGAAAGTTCAAGAAGATGTTTGGGTGGGGTGACTTCTACTCCAATATCAAGACAGTCAGGCTGAACCTGCTGATCACAGGCAAGATTGTGGACCACGGCAATGGCACCTTCAGTGTGTACTTCCGCCACAACTCAACAGGCCAGGGCAACATCTCTGTCAGCCTGGTGCCACCAGTTAAGGCCGTGGAGTTTGACCTTGAGCGCCAAAGTGTGGTCTACCCAAAGGACTCCAAGATCTTTAACTGCCGGATTGACTATGAGAAGGTGGACCGGAACAAAAAAACATCACTCTGCAACTACGACCCCTCCAAAACCTGCTACCAGGAACAGACACAGAGCCATGTCTCTTGGATCTGTTCAAAGCCCTTTAAGGTCATCTGCATCTACATATCCTTCTACAGTACGGACTACCGCCTTGTCCAGAAGGTCTGTCCTGACTACAACTACCATAATGAGATGCCATACCTCCCATCAGGGTAAATCTAAAGGGAGTGTAAAGGCAGTCAAAGGCGCAAAGTTTCAGAAACTAGATGAAAGATACTCTAAGGAGGGCTCAGGGATTGTATTGGAGGGGGGGCTTTTATTTCACTAACACTGAAATCACAAACTAGAATTTTACTTTAATGATCTACTCATGAAAACCCTTATCCTTCTTAATATATACACATTCATATATGTGTTTGTGTGTGTGTGTGTGTGTGTGTGTATGTGTGTGTGTTTTTTATTTTCAAAAAGCCTGGGGCTGGTTTTCCCTTTCAACAGTTTGTTCTAAGAATGTTCTCAAAATATTCTCATTCCCCAATGGAGAGTGACTAGGCCCCCATGTAAGTGCATCGAGACTGCATCTTACCCACTGCTGCCCTACATTTCAGCTCTGAGTTGCAATATCATAGCACACCTCGGCAGGAAGGGCTGTCCTACTCAAGGACTTGGACGGAGGAAAATTAATGTTGTTATTTTACACATTCTAAAATCAAAATCCACATATAGGCCTTTGAGAAACACTAAATATGTCTGCAGCTGTTCAGTCCATTTAGAATAGAATTTTTCTTCTTCTCCTGGACAATAGGTGGTTCCAGTTTAGTTTGCAACAAAATCAGAGTTAGAGATAAAAATGTTCAAGGCTGTGCTACACTGCAAACAAATTCTGAGAAATAACAGCATCCTTAAACATTCAGAAGAAAGTATCCAATTTGAGTTCTAAGCACCTCTGTTCTGTTCTCTCTGTAGCAAGATTATCTGACAGTATTTATGGTTTCTTAAAAAAAAAAAAGCTAAATTTGTTATTATTTGAGAATTATTAATATCAAGAAATCTACCTTTGCTTATGTAGTCAGGATTCTTCATTTATGAATGGCAAAGTGTTCAATTCCTAGTTAAAACTGTGCTATTTGCTATAATTTTACCTTTCTGAAAATGTATAACTGATGCTTAAATAATATATTTTAGTGCTCTGCAGAAGTTTTGATTTTGAATATTTATATATGAAATACTAACACAAGTTGCAATCTAAAAGCCCCTTTATGTTTTTTTCAGTTACCAAGGAATTTTATAATAAATGAAGGACTTCTACATGGTAATGTGATGTGTGGCCAAAAATGTGTAATGATTACAATGTAACCTCTTTATTAGTGGTTCAGTGGATGAATGCTCGAGAGAAGTCTGCCACCTATTGGTTTAAATTTTAAAATGTTACAGAAAGGAGCACTAGCTGTTCAGTTGCATAAACAATTCGCACAGAAACTCATGTTTATTAGGCAGATATCCTGTGTAACGACAATAACACAAACAAGAACAACAATGACAACAATTATTATTATTAATATTATTTTTATTAAGTAAAATTGTATTTTACTTATTTATACACTGTAGTTCCCTATGAGCAAGGACAACATTAACTGTGAAATACTTCCTGTCAATTCTGAAGGACAAAAATAAGATGTAGCAGGGTTCCCAGGTGGGCACCCAAAAGACTTTTGGATGCTGACGGCAGCAAGGGTGGAGAGGCTTAGCGTGAAAACATCTTTTTGTTCAATATTTAATTCTGAGATGAAATGTAAAAATTTGTCATTGATTCGTACCTTGCAATAGGCATTGATCCGGCAAGAAAGTTACACCTGTCATTTATATAATAAAGCTTCACAAAAATGCCACACTGTTGAAAGATTACATTTTTGAAAGGTTAACTATCGTTTTATACACCTCACTATAGCGAAATATATACCAAACATTTTAGGGACCATCATAAATGTTCTTATTTTTAAAGATCAAATATTATAAAAGGGAAAATGTATTTACACACATAAATAAAATGTACTTTTCCTATGTTTAATCAGAGTAATTTAGTCCTTTGCTGTGAAATTAAATTACCCCCTGACTTCGGACAGTTTCTTCAGGTGCAAGGTCTACATCCCTGGAACAGAACTTCCGGATTTGCACCCTGAGCTCCTAGGTGTGTCCTTGGCTGTCCTGACCTGTGTCTGAATCCAGCTCTGTCAGATTTTCCTACCTTCCTGCTGCTCCGTGTAAGGCTCACCTCGTACTATGAGCAGAGAAAAGGCCAACTGTTTTCACCCTGGATCTCCAACAGAAGGTGTCACAGTGCTCTAGTTGACAGTGTGAAAGCTACAGAACAGCGCCCACCCAGACACACATCAGTAGATCTTTGTGACTAGTGCCAGGGCTTATTGACGTTTCAGATCTGGGAGCCAAAATTCTCCATGAGTCTATATCTTCTCTCTGATTCATATAAATACTAAACATATGTTCCTATCAACGTGAAGCTGTCATATCCTCTCAGATGTTTTGGAAGCAGCAGTCTCACTGGTAGTTTGAGAGGGCACATTCCTGGGCCGTCACTCTGCTTTATCAGGGTCTGTGGACACTGAGCACGTCCACCAATGATTTTAAAGGAAACGCCTGAAAGTGACGCAGTGATCCCCACAAGAGCATCCCTAGGAATACATCCCCACAGTGATGTATATTTTGCAAAAGATTGACAGGCTGGAATTGGATAGCATAGACTACTGAGTAACTGCTGAGAAATTGCCCCTTCTTCACTGCCCCTAATCAGGGGAGACACTGGTGCCCCAATCAGACTATGCCCTCTATCACTACGGTCGTGGACACAAGTGTTGCTCACTTCTACAGGCCCCACTATGGACTGGCTTGCGGATATACTTTTTGAAGTGCAGGATTATGCTGTTCAGTTGAAAAGCAATAGAACAATGTATGGTTCCAAATAAAGTTCTATTTAAAATCCACTCTACTTTTCAGTCATCTGTCCATTTTAGCCAAGTCTCTTCTTGTAGAGTTAAGATTATGATTATGTTCTTAGGATGAGAGTAACATACATCTGGTACGTTTTGCTTTACCTGTACTATTGATTTCATTCCTATTATTTATATAGCTGTATTAATAAAAATGCCTTCATTCATTTATTTCAGGAGCCGGCTTCTTTGCACGTTTTAGAAATGATGCACAGCACAATGATACCAGTCTTAATTTTGTTGATGAAAATGTTGAAAATATGGCCTGAAGAAGGGTTTTTGTGTGATGATAACTAAAACAAAAGCGTGACTAAAATATGGTGAATAATGACGATAAAATCAAAACCCAAAATATTGGGTTTTTGCATTACAATCAGTTACCTCAGCAAGGAAGTTGTAAAGATTATAAGGTATTTTTATTTAGAATAATATATTATTGTTACTATTATTACGATATAAGATAATGAAATGACATGATAGCAATAAAGACAAATAGCATGGATAATGCATGGGCATTGGGCTGGTAAACTGTAATGTTTTTAAGTAATGGATGTTAAATTTAAATGCTTTTCAAGAGACGTGCTCCAAAGACCCACTCAGCTCAAGTTCCCTGACCTGTAGTGCTGATAAAGTCTGAAGTGGGAACAGTAAAGAGATGTATACAAACAAAATAAAAGGAATTTCCAGATCACCACTGCATCCTTTTCTAATAAAAATGCAGACTGTGTTTCTCCTGGCATGTGGTGTTCTATGAGAGTGGGTACTTTCCACTCAACCGTGAACTACTGGGTGGGACTTATACTGTAGCTAAGCACAAGCACTGCTGCTAACTTGCAAGTTAATAGAAATAGTGCAGCAAAAATGGACTGAAGCAAATAATTTTTGTATTTCAGTTACATTAAATGCATTAATATTTACCTTTGTTGCATGACTCCATTTATCTGCATTGACAAATTTGATCAAGAACCGATATATACAGCTGTGGAAAAAATTAATAGACCACTCCATTTTTTTAAAAAAATCTGCATTTTTAAATCCTGGTTTAATTGTAGTTCTGCTGGTAGAAGGCTACACCAAGCAACAGGTTGCTTCCAGGTTAAAAAATTCTAAGACAGCAGTACACAAGAATAAGATGACAGTAAGAATGACCAGAAACCAGCCAGGTAAAGAGTGGAAGTGATTTTCTAATGACAGAGACCTCATTTATCCAACAGTTTCTCGTAAATCAAGGGATGACATCATGTGACCTTCAAAAAGAATGGAAAACATTAAGTGCAGGTGTGAAGTGCACGGCTAGGACAGTTCATTTCCAGCTCCTAGAAGCAGGACTGAAGACCTATAAAAAAAAAAAGGCATTAGTGAAAAACAGAGAAGAATCAGCCTGAAGTTTGCAAAAAAATAGATATTATTCACAGACACAGTGAGATACAAAAAATTGTGCTGTGGTCTCAATTTTTTCCACAGCTGTATACTTCTGTGTGATTTTGTCAGTGCTGGTGGAGAAGCTTGCAGCAGAATATCGTTATACCATCGTTTATTCTGTGAAAAACAAAGGCTTTGGGCCACTGAGAGACAACTAGACTAGTGTTTACTGAGCAGTGTGCGTGTGACGAGTTGGCCTATTACTAAAACAGTTCAAAAACAAACATTTCGGAATTCCTCAGTAATCTCCAATTATGCCAGAATTGTTTTTCCTGATGGCAATGGTGGTGCAGTGGTTAGCACTGTTGCCTCACACCTCTAGGACCCGGGTTCGAGTCTCCGCCGGGGTCACATGTCCTTCCGGTTTCCCCCCACAGACCAAAAACATGCTATGGCTAATTGAAGTTACTAAATTGCCCATAGCAATGCGTGTGTGAGTCTGCCCTGCGATGGGCTGGCCCCCCATCCTGGGTTGTTCCCTGCCTCGTGCCCATTGCTTCCGGGATAGGCTCCAGACCCCCCGCGACCCAGTAGGATAAGCGGTTTGGAGAATGGATGGATGGATGTTTTTCCTGAAAAAAAAGTTACCTACAGTGACCTGTACTTCTTCTGATGCTGATCTGTTTTGAAAACAAATTAGACATTTGAAATATTCTGTCAACTTTCATTTTCAATATAGTGTACCTCTGTTATATTGAGGATGATTATTATCAGTAGTATTATTATTAAGAACAGTAACTAAAAACTGGTTAAAATGAATTTATTTTAGACATAATGATCATAGTGATGATTTTCGTCATTTTTTTAAACTAAAACAATGACTAAAATGTGTCAAAAACTACAATGTATTTTAATTATTTGATTAAGACTATAACTAAATTTGAAAGTGATGTCAAAATTAACACGGATAACGTAAAAATTTCTGCTGAAATCATTCCTGATAGAAAATTTAAAAAAAAATTAAGCAATGAGACATTTGCATCAAGGCAGTTCTTCAGTTTTTTTCTGGCAATTCATCTTGCCTTTTTAGGGTGTAATTGACATTAAGCCTGGTCATCTTCTTAATTAAATCCCAGACAACTGTTAATGAGCAGATAAATTCCCACATTCAGCTCGCTGCGTCCTCTAAAGCAAGATCGATGGCAGTGCTGCTCTCATCCCTCCCTCTAGCTTCTCGCTCCCATTAAAACACCCAACCTGCCTCAGGATAACCTTGCAGACACGCATTTAAAGGAGAGGGTGAAGATGACTCCAGGACATGTTACAAAGCAACATCTCTTTTCTGTTCCCACTTCAGACTTTATCAGCACTACAGGTCAGGGAACTTGAGCAGAGTGGGTCTTTGGAGCACGTCTCTTGAAAAGCATTTAAATTTAACATCCATTACTTAAAAACATTACAGTTTACCAGCCCAATGCCCATGCATTATCCATCCTATTTGTCTTTATTGCTATCATGTCATTTCTTTATCTTATTTCTTAATAATAGTAATAATAATGTATTGTTCTAAATAAAAATACCTTATGATCTTTACAACGAAGCTGAGGTAACTGAGTGTAATGCAAAAATCCAATATTCATCTTTGTATTTTTAATGTGTAGAGCCCCAAGGGTAGGTCACCAATGACAATTTTGTAAAATAATTGCTTGTTGTACAGCCCTTTGCTGGATTCTTATCATCATATCTTGAGATGCCCTCTACACCCCAGTGGGCTGATCTGATGAGGACAAAGCTGGCTGAGGTATTTAGCCAAACAGGTGGAAGCATGAGCCTCAGATATCAGGACAGAATAGGGACTTTATCTGGGTATGGGAGAGGAGACAGGTTTCAAGCAACAGTGAGCAACAGAAGCAAAAGTCAGTCATTTCAGTCTGAGAACCACAGAAATACAACAGGTGTCAGGTTATAGAAAGGGCTACACAGAACAGGTTCTGGTTCCACGATCCGGGTGTATTTTCAAGGTCTGGGTTGAGACGCAGAACATGCTTCTAAATTATTGGTAATAAGGTAGAAGAGCATGAATGAAAGACCGAGTTACTTGGCACGGTCCAGTCCCAGGCTGTCCACACTCCTCCCATCTCTCAACAATTTAAAACATTTCCTATTAACTTAAAACCTCTTGAAAAAGTGCTACCCAGCTTCTTCAAAGAGATGGCATCATTATTTAGAATCCTTATGAGTCTTTAAAGTTTTACACAAAAAAATGGATAGAAATTTCATTAGAACATGCAATTATTTAGCGGTTACCTAGAAACCAATCCTGCACAGAGGCAAGCACATATCTTCATGCAGGATAACGTTAAATATATTTTTCAATTTTTTTTTGTGCTCATAGATGACATGCAATATACATTGACACTCAAGAGGATTCATGCCCCAATATTTTAATTATACACCATTCCTGGCTTTAACACCATCTAGTTCATAACATTGTAAAACTCCAGGAACTCCAATTGACAGCCTCAGGGCTTCTGCAAAAATGTGGAAGCAAAAGCTTAATAATTGAGCTTTTCTACATTAGATTTAAATGTCATCACAGGAACATTTAGCACATGACAGAAAAAGAAAGGACATCCCATGGGTGAATATTCTATTAAATTAGAAATCAATGGTATGGTCTTGTCTTGAAACATTTGAACAAAAATGTGATAAAATAATTAGATATATTCACAGAACTGTGGAAAACCCTTAGCCAGTTAAATAAAATGTTTGAATGGTCATGCTGGTGTAAAACTGTCAAAGTGATTCAGTTCAGCCATTTCAAAGCTCTACTAAACTCACCCCAGTATTTGCAGCAACCATTCAATGCACCAGAGTATTTACTGATTTAACCACTTCCATTGCATGTTTACCTAATCAGTAGCTGAGTTGGATGTGAAATGTAACAAATATTTGGAATGACTGAGGTGTCCTTGAGGGGAATACTGGAGACTGAAGTGATGTTCAGAAACTTTTTGGAGAACTGAAGATTTAATTTTATTTTAATAGTTTTTATTGAGCTACTGTTAATTATTATATGGGTATAACAATAACCTAATCAGAATTCAAAAGCATGCTATACTAGTTGGTTACATAGAATCCACGATATATGTGACCCTCCAGCACAAAACTGTACACTTGGGTTAAAAATTAGAAATTAGGATTATGGTATAATGGATGTGTTTGGTATGTTCCTGTTACAATTTTTATTAGATTTTTTCATGAATATACTCGTCTATATGTGGTTGATATATGGTGTGAATTTCATTTTATTTGCTTGAAAAGTAATATGTGTTGCTAAGGAGTTTATATTGATCATCTTTGGGACCATTTTTCTCAAAAATTTGAAAATTCAAATTAGCATATCTCGATTAATTTCTGTCCGATTCTTAACATTCATGCATCATTGGAAAGGATTTTTTGTGCTCTTTTATTTGATACAATAATCCTAATTTCTAATTTTTGACCCAAGTGTACAGTTTTGTACTGGACGTTCATATTTCTCTGTCCTACACCTGCACATTACAATGCAGATGTTTATTACAAAATTAAATTCTGACAGTTGTCTTCAATAATAAGCAAATTACTTCTAATGATTTTCTGTGCTAGGAATTTCTGGAAGGTTGAAATTTGTCAAAATCCATGTACTGTAGTTGATGTGTTAAATAAATATTCATGAAATCTGTCCCTCTTAACGCCACAGTAATAACAGTGATTAAAAACTCAGTTCAGTAATCAAATTATGACTTATTAAGCTCTGAAATCTGCCTCATTTATTCAATGATAGGTCAATTTTGTGTGTGTTTTTTTTTAGCTATTAGAACTTTACATCCATTGATTAATTAATTTGTTTTTCCATATGTAACAGAATGTCAATGGGACCAGAGTGAGTTCAAGCCTTCCTTAAGAAACCTATTTCATTTAATAACTAAAAAGGCCTTTAGCTTCACCATGTCTCTCCCTTATGTACGGTGTATTTGTAAATTTCCTGCTCTCTGCTGTTTCACTGACCTATTACATGAAACAGGCAAATTCCTTGGTTTCTAGCACATTAACAGTTAACGAAAATAGGTCTGACATAATGTCTTTGTCAGTTAAAATATCAAATGTGATATTTTAGTGAGCAGGGTTGTTGTGTATTGTAGGAATGGGAAGGTAACACTTTAGCAGAATTGCTCACCTTTAACGAGTCCTGAAACCTGTGCAATTATTCACTAAAATGACTAGCAGTGGCTAAAAATGCCCAACAAGAGTGCTGGAAAAAACAAGCCTCTCAGTGAACCAGATAAAGAAAGATCGGGGGGGAAGTAAATTGCAAACATGACCTGTGACAGTGAATGCGATGCTCTTTCTCATTAACTGCCCACTGAGAACAGACAGACAAAAACATCCCCCAAGGAGCAAATCTCAGCAGAAGAGTGAGAGACGGAGGCCTCGCCTGAGACGAGCTGCTGGATCCACAGTCTTATCGGACTCATATTAGGAACATGTCCTTCAAAACTGCAACCTGGCAGCTCTCCTTCACTCCTCTTTCTTCCTTCCCATTTTTTTTTCTGCTGACAGTCAAACTCCATCAGTCGGAAGCCAGAGCAAGGGCAGCCGTGTTTTCCAGGATCCAGGGTGAGATGGTGTGAAAGCGGGGGTGGAGTGTGTGTCTGTGCTGTGGGGGGGGGGTCTCTGTCTGCCTCCATGTGTATTTCCCGGGGTTCATTATCGGTCGGCCTCAACTCATTTCATCAGAAGCCCAACAATCTGCTGAATCAGTGACACTGAACAACAAGCCCAGCTGGCCGACATATCAGTCAATCTCAGTTTTCATTTTACTTTCATCACGTTCTTTGTCTTTCTTTAGACCTGAATTTCCCTGCCGAAAATAAATTGAATTTAGCCTGTTTTTTGAAACATACAAGAAACCTTGTTCAGTTTTGGTCTAGACGGTATTTATACGA
Source organism: Isichthys henryi (assembly GCA_026776945.1). Classification (NCBI taxonomy): domain Eukaryota; kingdom Metazoa; phylum Chordata; class Actinopteri; order Osteoglossiformes; family Mormyridae; genus Isichthys; species Isichthys henryi. Next base: position 32,220,396 of record JAODJX010000097.1, on the reverse strand, counting down.
TGTACTGCATCAGACCTGATTCCTTTAATGAAGGCAGTAATTATGGCAAAACCTGTGGTTGCTTACAGGTGAAAATGTCACTGGCAAGCAGTCAGTAGTATTATTTTAAAGCATCTCCAGTCCGATCATCAGATGATCTGAGACTCAATTATAATAAACTGTGTTTTTTTCTGTATTTTGCCAGTAACCATAAAGTGAAAACACAAAGGCTGGCATCCTGTAGGTTTTAGAAGATGTGATATGATGAGTGACACCTAAAACTTGACTGCTGACTTGCTGTTACAGTAAATTGTTATTTCAATACAGCAGGTTTTATGTGCGCCTATACACTCCTTAAGGCAGACCAAGGCTGGGAACTTCTGCATTAGGCTTTCTGAGACTGAAAAAACCCTTTATAAGGGTACATTATGATTATAGTATTTCATGAAAAGTCACTAAAATATCAGTCCTTGGTCAGGCTGCTTGTGAATGATTAGTGCCGAATAGATCAGTCTTCGTTTTCATATTTCTAAGGCACTATAGAGGTGGAATGAGCTACTAATGGTTGCCTCTATCCTCTCATTGCCCCAACTGCTGGTTTGTCAAACTTTATAAACTCATGCTTATAGATGACAGTTATTTCCATAGATCATCCAATGGGCTGTTTAAGGTGTTGCTTTGTAATATGACAGCTCTATAAGTCTTGTGGTAAACAAAGCTTTTAATTTGTGAGACCAGGGTTTAAATCTCGTACGTAGACACTACGATCTGTCTCGGTTTGTTGTCTGAAAATATTCATTGTGCTTATAGGACAATATAAAATATGCAAAAACTAACACATAATTGAAATATATCAAACTTTCAAATGTCATTGGTGATAAAGGAATGGTAAAGAGCGTCATGATACTGAATTTTCTTTAAAATGTATTCAAGACACATAAAATTCCAATGAGGGGTTATTTCGGCAGTATAAACCATAATGACACAAAATACATTCACAACACCATCAAAAAACAGTGTGGTGAAATGAAGCATGGAATGAGGATTATTTTAAGACCTTGTTGCAATAAGAAAAGCGTGGTCTGCTATTTGGAGGTAAGCCTCTTTTCTTTTTCTGCTGTGACTGGCAAATTACTGTTCCTCCATTGTTATAGCTTTTTATCATACACAACTGTAAATTACACGACAGTAGAAGACAGTACAGTCGAACCTCGTTACTACGTCCTCCGGATACAACGTTTTCACCTTTTCAACGTACAGGTTTCTAATTCCCGTTTTTAGCCTATGTATTATTCCAGTAGCAGC
>JAODJX010000097.1:32186853-32207358 GCA_026776945.1 Isichthys henryi | reverse complement strand
ACGACATGGGGAGAACATGCAAACTCCACACACATGTGACCCAGGCAGAGACTCGAACCTGGGACCCAGAGGTGTGAGGCAACAGTGCTAACCACTGCACCACCATGCCACCCCTCAACAGAGAGCATTCTTTTAATAATTAATACTAATTGTATTTTTAATATATCAAAAATATGACATCAAAAATTTAAATGAATATTACATAAATATAGAAATATAAAGTTTATATTAATCAAAGCAGTATTAGTACCTACTAATAATATTATTTATAATACTACTATTATTTTTTATACTAATACTATTTATAGTACGAAAGCTACTATAATAATAATAATAATAATAATAATAATAATACTGTTATGAACGTTAATAATAATAATTGATTATTAATAACGAATATAATAATAATGATTATTATATAATGAATATATTATTATTTATATATTAACTAAATTAGTTAAAGTATGTTAATATTAAATTCAGTGTTCTATGAAACACTGAACTGTATATGCAGAAAGTGTTGTACCCACAGTACTATTACATAGACAGTATTCTAGAACCATTATGCTGTATACTGAGACAGTGCTCCGTCCTCAGTACTCCTACATACACATTACAGGATTATAGAATACTGTCTACAGTGTACAACACTGTCTGAGTGTATAGCATTTTGAATGCAGTGCACAGTCTGAGAATACAGACCAATGATTATAGAACCCTGCCACTGAGCAATGTTCTATACTGTTCTATATTACGCTGAATATACAGTATAGCACTGTCAGAGATCTTCCAACATCTTCCATACACACACTAGCATGGAAAGAAGATTTTTTTATTATTATTTTAAACCATTTTTGGTAAATAATCATGATAGCTAAATTCACCTCTTTCTCTCATAGCCCCTTTATGTTTTGTGACAAATGATTGCTAATTATCTGCCTAGTGCAAATGAAACCTCCCATGTGGGAACTCCTAAATATATGATAAGCAAGCAAATTTTGTTAGCTGTTTCCTCAAAAAAAGGAAGGCAGGAGGTCGGCATCCCAGGTGTCTGGCTGTGGTTGGACTGGTGCCTCACTGAGGGACACTCAGTAGGGGCTGCTTGTGCCAGCATTTGTACAACTAAACGTAGCGTATCACTCCTGGGCCGTTGAAAAAAAAATGGAACTGCATACAAACTACTGAACGATATGAACAAATTAATGGAAGTGGGATTATATTTTTTATTTTTTTATTTTATTGTATGTTAAATATAACCCGTAATAGTGCAGGGTAGAAAAGTCGAGAAATCTTATTGAGAAAAACAACCAGTAGCATACAGGTCACATTCCCAGCAAACCTTTTGCTGGTCAGTCATTTGCACTAGTAATTGAATTAGAGGCCACCTGTTCTCACACGGCATGCTGGTCTGGAAACCTGTTCATTTAGATATAATTTCCATGCTACTGGCAGCTGGATTTTTAATATTCATGAGTAAATACTTCAAAAAGAGGTTTTGCAAAGCCAAGTGGGTATAACACTGTCTGAGTACAGAGAATAGTGTTTATAAAACACTATTTGTGCTTTTCCACTTCCACCAGGAACTGAGCTGTACCTGAACCGTACCGCAAAGTGACAGTTTTCTGTTGTAAAGTATTTGAGTCGTATTCAACCCGTATCCTTGCTGACACAGGGCCACAAGCATGATTACATCACCACCATCTGATTGGTCGAAATACACGGGGACAAGAAAGAACCAGTGATCTGTGTCCACATGCATGAATTATGTGCAGGGGAAAGAGACATGTTCTCTATATTATTTATTATCAGTAGTACCATATTTCACAATGTATTTATGCATTCCAGATAACCTGGAACTTGTGAATTTCTAGCCTACTTAAAAAGTACTATAGAAAGCCTGAACGGAACAGATTCATAATGCAAATTTAAGCATGTGAATGCTAATTCCGCTAGCATTTGATGCTAACATAACACGGCGATTCTCACAGATGTGCAAGCAGAAATTAGCACATAGTAGCAGGATGTACGTAGTGTGAACAATAAATAAGCATCTCTTTTGTTTTATGTCACTGTTGCTCTTCAAAGCAGGCTACCCAGATGCTATGGGAAAACCAAAGCGAGCCGGAACCGTGCTGTAATAGGTCTCTCTTTGCAGTTCTGCTTGGGCACCAGTTGGGTCTTATATGCTGCACTGTTTGAGTATGTAGAATTATGATTAAAGAACACTGTCCATTTAAGAGTATTGAGGATAGAAAGAGCATTCTTTTAGTATACAGAATTATACGATTATAAAACACTGTCTGATTATACAGCACAGTGACTAATATAGTAGTCTAAGTACACAGAGTAGTAATTATAGAACATTGCCGGAGTATACAGCACTGTTTGAGTATATGGAATTTTGAATGCAGAGCACAGTCTGAGAATACAGAACAGTGATCATAGAATACTGCCACATAGCACCATTCTATATTGTTCTATATAGCACTGGTTACATAGCACTGTCAGAGATCATGTTCCAGTGTATCATTTTGCTCGAACATTAACTACACGAGCACAGAAAGAAAACTGCCGTTGTTGTTTTTTCATTTTACATAGAAAATTTTTACTATAAATCTAAAAATTTCCATGTCCATGTGTGAAAAATATTTCATTGTCGCAGCATCAAACTGCAGGTGGTATTTTTGTCATCGTAAATTAAATGTTTTTAAAAATGTAGTATTTTTGGTTTGTGTTGCTGCTTTAAGTGGCCCTGAGTATTCCCATTTACCCTCCCTGTGCCTCCATGAATACCACCACGTTCCCTCCAAGTGACCTGCAGCTGAGAATGTGGTCTATTACATTATAGCCCCCTTGGAGGTGGTAAGTCAGGGCCTTTGGAGGCGACAGACTCCCGGAGTGATTGTATTCATCGTCTAGACTCACTCCCCCTTTAAACACTATTTGGAGGAAGTGCGCCACTGAAGTGTTTGCAGAGCCTGTAAAAAGAGCGGCATTAAGAACTGCAGTCAAACAGCAGCATCTGTTGTCATAAACATGTAAATATCCATTGAAGATGTATGTTTCTATTGCATCTATATTAACTATTTCTATTTTACGACTGCTACTGATCCCATGGGTAGTACCTTGGAGTAATTGGATTGGTGAGAGCCACGGGGAGGCGGCACATCAGGTGAGCGTGCCAGTCAAGCAGGCTTTGTCTAGAGGCCCACCCATGCCTGCCCTGAATCATTAACTCCAAGTGCCACTCTCACTCAGCCACAGTTTAAAGCCAGCCGAACCGCAGACTCCCAGGGGAGACTCCTGCATGTGAGTCAGGCCTTCTCGCTCAGGCCCGCTCTACCCTCAATCCTTTTCCAACGTACACCCTGTTACTAACAGGGCATTCTGTCCTCACCGGGTATTTAATTTGCCAGTTACTCTACTTACACTAATATAGCTAAATGTTGTTTACAGGTAGAGTAATCAGGCCTTTACTCCGTTTAATGACTCCAAAAATATGTGCTTGTTTCACAATAATAGTAATTTATGGGAAACTCTTCAATAATATTGATAGTTATAAAACATATTGTTAACATTTCATCAAAAAATAGAGATTTTCTTTTGCTGAATTGGGCAGAGATGCTGTTAAAAGACTCATCAGGAACTGTGTGCAGGCTGGGTTTCCGAGCAGCTTTTTGCACTTTTTTCTGCTTAGCTCAGACCCAAGAGCTCTGTTAACAATAGGGGGGATGCTGTTTGCATGTCTGCTTCCTTTAAAGAGGGGGTGGCCATTGACTTTACCCAGGAGACGAGACGGCAGCAGTTTGGCTGGACCTTTCACTGTTGTTAATGCCTGCCGCTTCCACTGTCATTCATCTAGCTGGCTATGCAACAATATGGCAAGAGTTACAAGCTTGCAAACATACCCTATGCTTAATAAATCCAACAGAAAGACTCCTTGTCCAATTGCCAGAAGAGATTAGATTATACAGTACTTGGCAACTACAAGCCTAGTAAATGCCTTGACAGGCAATGCTGCCAGCTCAGGGATTAAGGGATTCCATCGCACTGAGTTTGGTAACAAGATCTCATTGCTGAATCTTTGTTTGTCTTCTTGTACAGATTTCTGTATTTCCCACAGTAGGATGTCAGTCTGGGGCCTGCACTCTTGGATTAGCATTAGCTCACGCCAGGGGTCTGCTGGCTCTGGCTACTAGTATTCACAATAAGAAGAGTACATTCAGGTGAAAAAATACAGTTTTTCTTTAAACTGTTATTTTTCGATTCTATAAATTTAATTGATACAAGTGCTGAAAATTGCTGCGTGCAACTGTTAGCATTTTAATTAGGAATATTTGGCAGGTGTTTTTGCTGAAGATGGCTAGACAGAAGGCCTTTGATCTGTATCCTGCGCAATATGCTTCACTGGATGTGCTAAGTTTCTGAAAGGGCAATTTGCATAACATTTCATTTGAAATAAACATGGAACATCTGTCAGTTTTTTTCTGATTTAACTTTTCAAACATGTCAATGGCATGTAATGTCTAAAGGACAGACGACTATTGTTAAGCCACAGAATGATTGAGTAAAATATGAGAAAGTGGAAGAGGAGTTCTGCCTCCGAATAAACAAACAACAGAGTTTAATTAACATGGCCTCTTCTGCTCCATAATCCTTTCCCTGAAGCTGTAAATCGCACAGAGGAGTCATTTTCCACTGAAGGCACCCTCAACATAAACTTCCACTTAAGAAGAAGTCCAGGATGTTTCAGTCCCTGGATAACTAAAGCCTGCAGGATGTGGCAAGCCTGGGTTTATGGACCATAAGTTTGCGCTGTCGACAATGGTGCTCTTTTGTGAAGGCTGCCTTGCCCACAGACAGTCTCTGCTTTATTGATGCCTTTTTCTCTCACCCTCCTGGTTGATATCCCAGATCTAAATTAAGTTCCCGTCCAAGGTTGTTTATTAAAGGTGAGAGTGAGAGCTGGAGAGGGAGCGCACCCTGGAACGATAAACCAAATGAATGACATCCATTCAGGTTCTGGGCAATGCCATTACGTTCTGACAATAGCGAGCAGGGCATGAACCCAAGAGATGGCACACAAATCACCAGGGGGCAGAGCTGTCCCACATCGTCAGAGAATCAGTGAAAGATAGCTTTCCAAACCCCGCCTGCTCTTACCGTGCAAAGGGAAAATAGCCCAGCTGTATCCAGTAATCTGCCCCACCTGCTATTCAGCAAACACAAAATGTCAGCATTCCCGCTGAAGGAACTGCATAAGAGCTTTAAACTTTCACTTTTTTACCTAAAACACTGCTGAGATTTAAAAAAAAAATGTTTCCATTTATGGAGAAATAAGAGGAAACAGAATGATTTCAGTGACTAACCTCCTACAGGAACAGTGTGGTATGGCGGCATGTGCAGCAGCAGAAGGCTTTCAGGGAAAGTCAGCGATGATTACTGCTGTTCCTGGTGGCACCAGTGAGCCCACAGCTCACACAAGCTGCTAATAACTGCTAATTGTGCCTCCGCAGGGGAGGCAGGGTGAGCTGATGCTCTCTGCGGCAGAGCGAAGGAATGCCGTAACGGCGAGTCTGCCCAAGCTGACGGCTGCGGGCCACCGGCTCCTAAGCTTCCCTTTGGATGTCCGGATCCTCACGGTCTGCTGGGCATAACTGAATAGGTGGAAGGAGTGCAGAATGGTGTCTTATAGACCACAAACTACCAGCCATATGTTCCTCTTCTTATCACTCACAGCTTCTACCATCACTTGCCTCTGCATAGGACCGTTACAATTATCAGGTACAAGTCAGAGTATAGTGCATAATAGTATAGAGTACAACATATACAAGTATTGCGTATAAGAGTATGATCACTTTCCATTTCTGTTTATGTTTGTTTACATTGCTCATCTTGCTGACTCGTTATCAAACTCCCAAGAAGAGCAGGAGCTGAGCCAAAACTGCCCTCATACTAAGGGATTAATTTTCTCTTGTAAAGCTACTTTCACACAAGACAGTGAATCACACAGAAATGTACCTGACTTGTTACTTTTTTCCAGCCTGTAGTCTCTCCCCGTGCCTGTTAAAATTCCCTTTGTTTTCTAACTTCCTGTGTCAGCAGCAATTTCCGCCTCAATTCAGTGAAACACTTTGCCACCAATTATAGACTCATATCTATAAAAAGAATGATTATTGTTATGCACTCCTGTCGCCCCCTGATCGTGGGCAGGTCCTCGGTGTTGCTCTGAGGTTTGCATTTTTCTGCAGCAGACGGAGAGGTCAGCAGGTAACAGACGACCCTGTGTCCTGCTCGGCCAAGGGGGGGCTGACCTCGCTGCCTCCGCCTGCTTTTCTCAGATTAAATATGGCGGGTTCAGCACATCTCCAGCAGGCTAGCACTCTGTCCGCCTTCTGGACGGAACAGATGGCCCAACTGTGCCTAGAGGAGACGTCCTCTACCCCAGGAGTGAGTCCAGACACTGAGCATGGGGCCGTGCTGGCCTGATGGGCGTTTGCCTGGAAGAGTGACGAATAAAACAGCAGCCAGCTACCTGGAGCCGCTGCCTCTTACTTCATAAACAAACGAAAGAACTGCTCATTATGGTGAGGTGAGGTTGTGAGGGCATGGATCATACCCTAAAAACTCTCTGTGGACTTGGTGTGTTGATGCCATCTGAGAAGGTGGTAAATGCTAATCCAGCCAAACTATAGAAGTCAAAAAGTATGCATGAGATGAGGGGTGTGCGATATAAAATTGTGAACGATTACAATGTCTCCACGATCTGCCATTATAGAGAGATTATGCACATTCTGTCAGTTGCAGTTCTAACTGTTTCGTCAGCCAAATCTGGTTCAACACACCCTTAAACGATAGATGATACTTTGGATTTCTTCCTCTCATCCTTTCGCACCTTCATTCCAATGCACTATGCACAACATGCAGCATATTCCCTATTTAGCAACATAGCAGCATTGCTGGAATGGAAGAGTTGATCCCTTAAAAGATAGTAGTGGTAATATGGAATGTTTGGATTTTCCAAAGTCAGCACAGTTATGTGCAAAATTTGTAAAGATAAGTTTTGCATGTTGAGACATCAACATGACAAACCTTTTTAACCACACCAAACAATATGCTGAGTATGGTTTTTTTTTTTGGGGGGGGGGGTGGTTTGCTACCTTATGGCGCTACTTTTTTTAAAATAGGAGAATTAATTTGGTTGTGATGTTAAATAACTTGCAAAATAGTCTTAAATATGAACATAAAAGAAGAATCAGGACTGCGGATCATGATGATGTCTGAAAACAGTCGTGATATAATATTGTTTCCATATCGCAGACCCCCACATGAGATTTTATATTGGAGGTGCTTTCTCACTGCCCATTTCTAACTAAGAGGCCAAAATCATTAATGCGTAAATGTCGAGGTCCCGTCGGCATCTCCAGAGGCATTACAGTGAGCCAGGCTTGTGAAACGAAGTTGCACTTCCAAAACTTCATTTCTATTTTTTTGTTCAGAATTTATTTGCGCCTTCATGAAGAATAGACAGAGAGGGTGAAGTGATTATTTTTCACATGTCAAAGTGTATATTTTTCTCAAGCCTTTGAAGGCTGCTTGATTCATCAAGCAAAATTCAAAGCATGCCAATTAATTTTCTTAAAGGGAGAATTTGTTGTACATGATTCAATTCACACTGTGCACTCCAGTGTCTCCATCTGATACTGCAGATACATAAAAAACCAAATAAAGAAAAAAATGGCCAAATCATCCATCCATCCATCCATCCATACATTTTCCAAACCGCTTATCCTACTGGGTCGCTGGGTGGCCAAATCATGACGTCTGGAAATGAATGAACGAACGAATGAACGAATTTCCAGATCTGAACTGGATGGTCAGCATCTGCACTGCATTTTCTGTGTTGTTAACACACAGTGGACCTACATAAAAAGTACAATCAGCACATCACCTGTACTATATGTCTTTGGATTGTAGGAGAAAATGGGAGGGGCCACAGGAAACCCACACAAATGGGGGGACGAGATGCAAGCTCCATGCCAAAAGAACATGAGCATGGTTCAGTCCAAACCTAGATGCTGTGTGGTGACATCACTACTGACTGGGGCATTCCATATACAATAACTCTATAATAAGTACATGTATCTTATAATGCTAACCCAGCTATACTTTTCAAAGTGATATGTATGGAGAGTATAGTACTCCTTAATCAATAATAACAATAACGTCTGCTCAGATATTCTGTAGTGCCAATTGCATGTTATAGTCAAGTCAGAGATACCGAAAGCCAATCGCTGGAACCGAGAGCAGGAGTTCCTATGGAGAGGATGCCAGCCCATCACAGGGCACAGGGATTCCCTGTGTTTACCAGCTGTTTCTTGTTGCTGTCGTTAGTCTTATGTATTTAAGTCTGCGTTAGGTATGCTTTCCCCAGTCCGGTCATTTACGTCTTACGTTTATTTTGTGCCCTGCCTTGTCGGTCCCCATAATAAATCCCTTGCTCCTGCTTCCCCGGTCCACACAATTACACATAATGGGCAGTTTTTCTGATTGTGGTTTTTCTGGACAGTTGGTAGAAACTGTATTTACACGAGGAGAACATAGAAACTGCACATGCACAGAGCCAGGGCTTGGAATCAAACACCAACCTTGGAGGTAAAGTATCCATATGACTCATCGAACCACCTTGCTGCAGACTGTCAAATTTTTTACTCAACTAATGACTGGAGACTGCTACACCTTCTCGTATCGACAATTACAGTCACCTGCGCTACATTTTGAAACCGTGTGACTCCAATAGAATTCACGTGGTATTATTGGACTCTCTGCGTCTCACTGATGCTTCAAACAATCAATGGGAGGCATGAGTCATTGTATGGTTTCATTCTTATTGGAGAATTTTAATCCTTGGGCCTAGCAGGCCCTGTGCCGTTTCAGCCATTCCGGCTGTTTGTAATGATTGGTATTATGGTTCTCTGCATTATTAATGAAACAGTGGTGGGCACTCTCCACATATGAAGGACGGACCATTTCGGCAGGTGCTCAGGAGATGTACCGACCATCTGATGAGTGCTGTTTGATGAAGCCCCCCCCCCCGATGAGCATCATCGGGAGAGCTGATATGAGACTTTAATGGTGTGCTGTTCCGGTGCTATGTGCACGCACAGTTGTCAGGGTAGTATTTTAGTGAGGCTCTACTGGCATACTGGTGTGCATACTGTGGTAACATTAAAATGCAGAGGGGATCTGGATGGTGGGAGGCGAGGCGAAGTGCTATTTATTGTGGAACTACCCAACCTTCCTGATGAAGACCATCTGGGGGTTCTGATATGGGTTTTTAATACAGTAATGAGGGTCTACACAGCTGCCACACGAACACTTATGGGAGTTGGAGTCCACAGAGATCTGCTGTTAGGCTGTGGCAGGAGCTATAAGGTGCAGCAGGATGGGGGCGACTGCGGTAGGAGGTAGGGGCATGTGTGGGCTTCTGGATGATAGGTCGTTTTTCCCTTTTGATGAACATATCACTTCTGCCTTTAGATTTTTATCACAGCAATCCTCCTTCCAGCCATAATAGAGAAGAACAAAGTCAATACACATGGCATTTCGGAGCTGCAATCTCTCAAAAACAAACATAAACCTGTGTTTTACAGGTGAGCGAGACTGATGGGAGGAGGAGGGTGAGAAAGCAAGAGAAATCAGGCAAAAATTTGTCACATTTCCATATATGGAAGTCATACCCCGAAGACAAATATATATGTGAAAAGAAAACCTAGAAGTGATTATTCATCAAGAATAGGGCTTCAGTGAGGGTCCTGAAAGCAAATAATCAGTGAGGATTGCATTGGAAATCTTTTTTCTGGTGAGGTTTGCACTGCTTGCTCATACCCATTGCCAAAATAAATACAGTGTTGCATCAGAATGCATCATACTTTTTAAAACCAATTTAAGAATGTGTGAATCGTTTGCTATGAGCACCTGGTTACAATATGGTTAGTAAAGTAGGTGAGTGTAAGGAATAAATGACAGTGGATAAAGCCATTTAACCAATTAAGCTTCCTGGGCAACATGGAAGGGGACAATGGGCACAAAGCAGCTATGAGGAAGTTCTAACAATTCAGCCCAACTAACGGGGAACGTTCCGAGGTCTTCTTAGTGTGCCAAGAATGTTCATGCTGTATCGTTAAAAGAATGTTATTTCCACATTTTACATTGTAATAAAGGTTCTGTTAATGTCAGCACAGTAACATTATTACTTGAACATCCTTTTAATGTAATTTATGTTGAAAAATATTGCTTTGTAAGAGCACAATATGTATATAAGGCAAATGCCCCATCCAGTTGCCCCCATACTGCTGATCTTTGAGGTATAAAGTCACATGCAGTGTTACCCACTGCAGTAACATGCCATTTATTAACTTGTATCGTATTAGTCATATAGTATTATTATTAACGTTATTATTATGAGTAGTAGTATTATTATTAATCTTGTTGTGGCAGTAGTTGTAGTAGTAGGATAACATTCTGGGAACATCAGGAAAACTGTGAAGGTTGAACTTTGGACACTTTAAAGGTTTCCATACCTTAATCGTAACATTCAGTAAACATTCCTAGAACCAAAAATTGTTAGCAGGGACACATGAACTACAGTGACTCATTATAAAGAACAACCCTCCCAGCATCGTTCATTCCACCATTTCCAAAAAACCCTGCAACTTAATTCCACTTTCCTGCAATGTCATTGTGGAGAGGATTGAGTTTGACCCCCCCTCTGATAGCAGAGTGCTGTGGAAATACTGATGTTCTCAGCTGGCAGCATCTCTTTTAGTATTGAGCACATGCATCATGTATCCCATACTATAGGTTCCTGTCCCCCAGTCTGAGAGGGAGTCAGCGGGGAAGAGCTTCACTCATCTGCACCCACAGAAGCCTCATGCTCATAGGCCCTCCGTCATTTCACACTGTCTCGTTAACGGTGATCTATAGATGGCGTGTGGAGTTTACATATCGCAAGGCATCTCATGGGAACCTAGGCCCCCGAAAAACCTTTGAAGTGCGTAACGTTTGATGAAGCGTGTGCCAGAGAATTTCCCACTCTGCCGAAAATAAAGTGACACGGCTTCAGAGGAAAACAAATGCCGATTGTACCAGCAAAACACAACTCTGAGTCTTTGCCAACTTCTGACTCTTTCACTGAAGTTGCTGAATTGTTGCCAGTAACATATTGGTAATATGTTGCCATTGAACGTAACCTACACGTGGTATGTGATAGGGAAAGGTGCAGAGTTATTTTGTATCATTTGAAAATCACACATAAGTTGAATAATAATCCATCCATCCATTTTTCAAACCGCTTATCCTTACTGGGTCGCGGGGGGTCCGGAGCCTATTCCGGAAGCAATGGGCACGAGGCAGGAAACAACCCTGGATGGGGGGCCAGCCCATTGCAGGGCACACTCACACACCATTCACTCTCACATGCACACCTACGGGCAATTTAGTAACTCCAATTAGCCTCAGCATGTTTTTGTAACATGTTTGTGCTAACCACTGCACCACCATGCTGCCCCGAGTAATAATCCTTTCAAAGATATTTTTCCTGTGAGACAAGCATTCGCTGTCTGTAACTAAACCTTATAGGTTACACTGGGACTCATTGTGGCGGAAATCCACACTTTGCTTTCGATCACCTGTGCTGTCGTCTGTCTGTACAGCTTCACTTTGGCAGTCGGATACTCAGACAATGACAGATTGGAAGAAAAAAAGAGATTTAGCATGGCATGTTACACACACACACACACACACACGGACATTAACTGAGAGGCCCTCGAGGGAGCTGTTTCACTTTGCCCTGGATGAATAGTTTATTGACTCGAACCTTTATTTGTTAATTCGCTAGCTACAGAGAGGGGGGATCGATATGACACTTATAGTGCTGTTGAGCAAAAGGTGCTGCTTACTACTGACCAGAACATCCGACAACAGCCGAGCATCACCACCACCCCCGCCCCTATTGGACTCACGACAGGGATGGAGGGTGATGAAGGTGCTAAAGCATTTGACCGAACATTGATGCACGTGGATCTGTTACACTAGGCACCGCTTGCCATCCCTGGATAAAGCACCATATTTTAATTACTAATTTGTGTGTCTGTCGAGCCTCAGGTAGAAAATCGGGAAGGAGAGCAGAGAAACGCAGGAACGATTCCTGCTGCCAAAGAAAGAAAATTTATGATGAAGATCTTCCTCTGTTTGCTTGTACCGAAAGCAGTTTAATATACAGAGAAGATTGTTTATCTAACCAACATTATGCTCAGCTCAGGTAAAAACAGTGTGAAGAGTGGTATTCGGTTATATATGCAAGCTGTAACGGAGGGGGCTTATTTTCAGGGGAAAGATCACCTGGGTTGTTCCATAATTCACAGCGGATATTTCTCCAGGACTTAACAAAACACACTGCAAGGAATAACACAGTTACGCGCAGGAAGACTTCCGCTGTGTCAACCCAGCCTGCGAAAGTCTTGCTTTTCCAGCAGTTTCGCGTAAAGAAAAGAAACCTTTATTGGCCTTAGTGGGACCCATTTAGCTATGGGGGGGAGGGGAGCGCCGTGAGCCGTTTCCGTCATTGTCACCCCACCACCCCCAGTTCGTAGATGAAGCTGCTGAGATATTAGATTCAGCTACATGCCATTTCTTTGTTTTCCTTTATTCAATCTCCACTGACTACAGATGGCACAGCTCTGACACTTAAGCGAGGTGTTTCATTTCCGAATCATTCAGCATCGAACTTCTTCTTTTATTCACTTAAATTTTTTTAAGGGAGGGGATGGCGGCAATGGATATAAAACAACGCACTTGAAATATTTAAGAGGAGGCAACGTCCCGGAGACCTGAATGTTCATGCCACCCAAATGAGAAAGGACATCGCTCATTTCCAGCCCCAAATTGCCTTGCTCCCATTGGTGACCTTCTCTTAAACTGCCTCATTCACGACCCCCCCACATCCCCCTCCCTGCTGCCCACCTTCATTGGGTAGGGATCAAGAGAGGGAGGAGCAAGCCCAACGCAGTCGTTCGCCACCCTCACCCGAGCAATTATTTCTCAACCATTTCACTCATCTGTCTCCATTACGCACACGGAGGACAGGCAATTTGGATGCTCATTCATCCCACACTTTTTCACGAGCTTGTCGGCCATAGAAGGAAAATCAGACAGAAACTGGAGCTGCGATCCATTCTCCATCTTCTTCGGGGCTTCCTGCTAAATGACAGCATCCCCACTTTTTGTTCATGTTTGCCTCCCATTTCGATTTATGGCTGATTTTTTCACAGGTTACTGTTTTCTGTGAGGAGCTCAGTCACTCCATGATGAGACCCTCTCACCTTATAACCAAGTAGCCAAATCCTCAGGCATTTTTCATGTCCTTGGAAGCTGCGTATGAACCATTAGAGTAGTCTTGAAATGACACCATGGACTGCCTCTAGATCAGGGGAGGGCAGTCTTATCCGCATATAGCCGGTGTGTATGCAGGTTTTTGGGGTAACAATTAGGTCAGCTGTTCAAACCCAGGTGAGAGGACTCTTCAGCCAATCAGTTCTTTAAGTAATAATCTAATTAGGGAGTTGCAGCGAAAACCCACATACACAACAGCCCTTTCTGTATAAGATTGTGCAAACCTGCTCTAGATTGCTTGGCGTGTTCATACATATTTGTGTAGTACTTCAGCTTAGCACTGCTCAGGTAAACCGTGTGTGACTTTGACCTCTATCATTTTCATTTATGTATCCATGTTCATATAATTTGATGATGTACTCTTCTAATACCATATATTCTTTATGGATGTACATAAATGTAGTGATTTAATAACCGTTGATGAAAGAGCAAGTGTGATGCAATATATCCATCCATCCATCCATCCATCCAGTACAGGGTAGTGTAGAAGAAATACAAAGCAAGGGAGGGTACTCAGGTTCCCTAGGCTGGAGTACAAAACAATAATTCACTGAAAGATGTACTAAGACTCAGAGGTCTAAGTCTTCGTGCCTGTGATCAGAAGGTCTCCGGAAGGAGACTTAGCAGAAAGATCACATGTCAATGCACCCTTGGTGAAGACCCTTAACCCCCAGCTCCAGGGGTGCTGCACATTAGCTGACCCTATGCTGTGACCCCCAAGCTATGGAGAATATAATGAGGTAGGCAAGGAGAAGCATTCCAGTGTACCTGTACTTGTGAAAATGGCAAATAAATTATTTGTATTTTTCCAATATTCGCATTTCACGTAATTAGCATAACACTCAACTTTCCCTCTGAGAGATAACAGGAAGGCAAAGATTCACCAATAGGGGCAAACTAACTTTTGACCTCACAGTGTAAGACACTGATTCAGGTTCAGGTGAATTTTCCAATAGGGAAAGTAGATACATTCAAACCCCATTAAGGGATTCAGTTTGAAATGGGTCTGACTGCCCTGCAATCAGAGCTTTTGGGCTTCATTTATTGTTTGTTTTGATTGTGACTGGAAAAAAAAGCATTTGTAGAGGAAAAATCAGTCCCTTCTCATGGTAATATGGAAATGCGGACAGGTGCCCAATTTGACAGCAGTGTGGAGATGTGGATGTCTGGCTTTTTAATGGCGTAGTGTCAATGTGGATATTTGTCCCATATCTGTCCCATATGACAGAGATGTGGGGATTTTCAGTGACTACAGAGGTCACAGCTGGCAGTAACACATTTTCTATCAGCATAAATAACAAATGACTGTGAGGCCCCGTAGCTGAACCCTAACCCTGTAAATGTGTGGGCTACACTGAAGGTCCTCTTTCATTGCAGTCTCAAGGACATGCAGATGTAAGCTTCAGCACGACAGGTGGTGGGGCCTGTTTCCTCTGAGTGAAGCCTTCTAAACACTAAAAAACACTAAAAATTAAGTTCTGTTTCTCATCTGATTTTTCAATAAGCATCCTATTCTCGTGGTTTTAAATGCTTGCTATATAATATATTATTGTGAAACAGATTGTAAAACATTACATTAGAAAAGTTTAGTTATGTGTAACAAAAAAAGACTCTTTTAATCTATGCTATTACAACCACGCTAAATGAAATAAAAAATTTTATGGATAAAAATTGAAAAAACCATCACAAGAAAACACACGTTTTGCAATTTTATCATCACAGAGTGACATAGATAATACAGAAAAACAATAAAAGCTGATCGGAGTGATAAAATTTCAGTGCTAGCTGTGCAAAAACTTATTTATAAAATGTAAAGTATTTACAATATAATCATTTATAAGATCCATTTTAATTACATATACAGTGAGCATTGTCACTGAAGGTGGTGAGTGGATCGGTGGGCAAGTCTGTGCCAGTAATCAGAATCCTAGCTTTGGCAGAAAGGTCACATGTCCATGGGGCCTGAGCAACGCCCTTAACCTGCAGCTCCAGGGCTGCTGCATGTCAGCTGACCCTGTGCTGTGACCCCCAAGCTACGGAGAGCAAGATGGGACAAGCAAAGAGAAGAATTATAATTTTCTGTACTCATGCAAAGACATGGTTATTTTTTCCATGTGATTATACAGTAGCAAGTAACAGTGACAGTCTCCTCATCAGGATATTTTCACATTTCTATCACCATGGCTGCCTTTATCCACCACAGAGGTCCAATACCCCCTCCCAGGTGCTGAAGTCAATTCACCTGTAAACATCCACCCATCCATTTTCCAAGCCGCTTATCCTACTGGGTCGCGGGGGGTCCAGAGCCTATCCCAGAAGCAATGGGCACGAGGCAGGGAACAACCCAGGATGGGGGGCCAGCCCATCGCACCTGTAAACATCCACATTTAATTTGTGCACATTCACCCCCCAGTAGACTGTGTATCGGAGGTGCCTTTGTCCACCAGACACAGTTTTTTGTTTCTTTTTTTATAATAGCAGGATGCAGACTTAATTGTATAGTGTGTCAAAATATATCATAGAGATGGTTAGGAGATCATGGGGAATGGTTATAACTAAATTAAAATGATCAAAAATGTTAATATGGCATTTACAGTCCAATTAATTCACAGTATGAGAAAGAGCAAAGCAGAACTCCTTTAATTATCTGTGTATTTTACTAATCAGTGTTTTCTGTCTTCATTGTAGTATCTTTGAAATTACTGCCTTGTTTGTATCTCACTTTTTATAGGGTCCAGTTCATTTGGTGAAGGTGCAACATGATCATTTTTACAGGAGGTGCTTTAGGACAGAAATGTAAGTGCATATTTTACAACATATTTTAATTCAATTATCTTGGTTTTTTATTACCATCGGCATATGTGCTTGGCAGAGGCTACTGGAAATGAGGAGGTGACAATGATGAGAGGTAAAGAGGGACAAATGATTAATGCAAGCAAATGCGATGGCTTGGGAAATTAATTTCCTTTTATGACAACGTGCAGACAGCGACACAGGCAGACGCCCTCATTGTATCCTGCCCCTCGCCAGTTCTTTTTGTTTTGTCATTCTTTTGAAATGGCGCTTGAAGCCCTCATTTACTCCGTTTCATTCATTTGATTTTTTTATTTGATGTTATTTCCCATGGATCCAAACTAAAAAACCGAAAACGAAAAATTCAAATTACCCAAAATGTGAAAGCCGGAAAAACCAAGAGGCGAGTGAACCTTTGCGGGTTTAAATTTTTATATCAAACATTTCAATTCAGTTCAGTGAAAAATTCTTCAAAATAACCCCAAATTAGCTAAACCAATGATATTCCTTAAAATTGATTTTAACAGCTTATTCTTGTATTCTAGAGAGCACTAAGCTGTCCATGCAACCATGAACATACTGCATGATCTAACTAATGGCCAATTTTAAATACTGAATTTGGAATAGATTTATTTTTATTTAGTAGCTTGAAAAAAGAAAAAATTACAGTAGAAGTATTATGATGCACAGATCTACACAGTTCTTATCCACGAGGCTGTTGTCGCTACTGTGTAATACCACATAATAACTAAGAAATTAAATTCTGCTGCTCTGGTTTTCAGTCAAACTAGACATGGGAATCAGCAAAACGAAAGGCAGAATGTAAACATCATTTGGGTTTCACAGCAATTTCTTTTACCATGAAACAAGTGTTTCTCCATTTGAAGATCCTAATATTATACTAAAGTCATTCACATTAAGTATTGGGCTCAATGGTTCAACAGCAGAACCTGTCCTAGTACTTGAACCAGCAATCTTGTCCTGTTGCAAAACTATGCTACTTGTCAGCCATAATAAACGTCTTATGATATATAATGATATATACATTCCCTGAAACATTAAGAACACCCCCAAGATAGCCTCTGTCTAGGCAGAACAGGAAAAGCTATTTCACTTCAATGAATCCTTCCTGTGTTTCTCTGCCTCTTGTGTGCTGTCGGTTCAATAGGAAGAGAATTTATGGGTTTAGAGGGATAGAGAGGCAGATGAGAGGGGGAGAAGCCAGAGAGGTATGGATGACTGGAGTGGGGGCGGGGGTACTTTGAAGGAGTGACATGAGGAATGGCTGCAGTTGGACCCATCCTCTCTGATATGGCCTAGTGCGTCCGGTGGTTGAACATGCCCATAAAGCACGCAGCTCTGTGTCAAGGCCATAAAACTGAATTAAAATATTAAATCTGTCAGCAGCTCACCTCGTAAATAAAGTCATAAATTACTTCCATAAAAAGTAAAGATGGCCTGTATTTCACAGAGGGAACAGGACCCTGCCCGTTAAAGTGTCGATTGCCCTTCTCTGCAGACTGAGAGAGCTAATTGCATGGGAAAGTGGCTGCAACAAAGGTTGCTTCAGCAAGACGCTATTGGAGCTGGACCTTCCTTAGCGCATGGAAGCTAAGGTGCAGCAGCTGAGCGATTTGATTTGTTCTACAAAGAACCCTGCCCCATCGACTTCAGAACACAGGCTGAGATCAAGACCAGAAGGCACAGGAGACTGTATAAGCAATGGGCCTGACACTAATTGGTATGGAGACATCCATCAGTGGAGGGAATCAGAGCTCATATGTGGTCTGTCATCCCCATTTAGAGATGTTCTCAACTTTCAAGGCATCCTCGTTCAGGTTAAGGAGAACTTAGAAGGTCTGGCTGTATGTGCAACCTTATAGCACCACTGGTCCGGCATGACTTGTTCTCTTCTCTCCCATCTCCTTTGTTTAATGAGGAACGGGGGAGCTTGGGAATGCTTGAGTAAGCACTGTATTAGAAGATTAATTGCTGGTGGGGTTAGACAGTCCTGGGGCGCCTTGTTTGGAAGTCAAGGTTGCAGAAACATGGGATTTTCTGCACTTAATCTCTCACTTTCACACCTGGGTATTTGTGAAGGTGTTTTGCACTGATTTTGCACTGTTCTTTAAGACATGTCACTTGGCACACCAAAGCTATACCCCCAAGAGGGAAAATCACAGCTTCTCATTCTCTTACGCATCAGAACAGCTCACTGGTAGCCCATGCTGAATGATCTTGGAAGCAGGAAATTTTCAGTACTTTCTGTAACCAAGAACCAAAGGTCAGATGAGGTAACTTTCATTTAATGTGTTTCTAGGTGGAAGCTGAAGCACTTTTCTAACATCCAGGCTACTGTCAGTTCATATGTTCTGCAAATGACTGTTCTGGAAACGAACACATTCATTACATTTAGAAACAAAGGAAAAAGCACACATGATCGATCACAATGTCAATATTTTGTATTTAATGTCTAAAACATTGTAACCATTGTACCGAGATGACCAACTGAAAATTGTAGATTTTTTGAGCATTACGTTCATATATTAAGTAGTAAAAATAAACTGCCCTTTGTACCAAACTTTACTCATTTTATACAGCATGGTGTAACAAAGTATGTTATTCAGGTTAGCAGAACAATCTGAGTTTTCAGCTCATTAATGACCTACTTTGGCATTAATAGAAGGTGCTTAGACCACATTAGAACAAACCGATCACAAAAAACTCATGTTTCAGACAAAACAAGAACCACGGATTCTCCACATAAAAGCATAAAGATTTGGGACTGGGTTGTACCTGGTTTAAGGACTTTTGCAATAACTTGATGTAAAATGCTACTGGTTTTAGGACCATTATACAAGAAAATCATCCCCTGGGAGATATTAATTTCTTGGGAGCAAATATTTGTAACTTCCAGTACATTCAGCTAAACTAAGCATTTGACATTTATTTTGCAACGAAACCAAATTGAATTTTCCTAGATCAGGAACAATATTTTTTATCCAATAAAATTGAACACGCCAGACTCATGGTTCAGTTCCTTGGTGAGGAACTGCGATTGTTCCTATGAGTTTCCATCACTTGAAACATGAAAGTCAAACAAGTACAACAATGCATAGCTGTATCACCCTCATACATGGCTAATCCTGAAAACCCCGGTATACGCAACTGCAGGTCATGTATTCTGTGTTTCAGCAGAGCACAGCACAGGTTCCCAGGGGTCACATCTGAGTGCAAATGTTGTGGAGCTGAGAGGAGACCTTCATGCTCACAGATCAGGGGGCAGGCACACCTGCAGATTCTGCCCAGGAATATGGCTCGGCCAGCATCCTACATGACAAAGCCACGCCGGAGTCCTGCAAAGCTGCTATATTTAGATTAACAAACCAGCACTCAGTTACTTCCTGATTAATTCCACTGACCTTGTGCACCCTGCATATTTTATGACTGTTCACCACACTATGGCAATTTAACAATGCTTGAAGAAGCAGAAGAACTTCACCAACGTTAGAATAATACCAGAAATCTGAGTATAAAGTCAACCCGATTTTTACAGACAATAGTCAGCGGTTCTATCTAAAGTAACATTTATATTTCTATATTCAGTACACAGTTATATATCAGCTCAAGGGCAGAATAGCAGGATCCCTCTGAGGCCTGAGGAGTGACCTTGTAGTCACAAAGTAGCCAAGGATGAGAGTTCAGCAAGATGTAAGAATTCCCTCATGGAGAGCAAGAAAGATGTGTGATGAGAACCTAAGCATGATGTGTAGACCCTAACTACCTCTGCTGTATCCACATTTCATCAGACAACAGCAGGATCCTTTGATATACAGTGTTTTTTTAACTGGTTTGCACAGTAGTTCAACAGTTTACTGCCAAAATGTATTCAATTATCTTCCTGATTTTGTACAGTGTAAAACAGACTTCTTACACCTCAGAAATAGTTCTAAATGACATTTAAATTATATAATTGCTTTACTTTTTCTTTCTAAACAGTGAACTGGGAGATTCATTTAGGGGGAAATGTGAACATTCTAAATGCATGATCCCATTTTAATAGGTTATTAGTGCATGATAATATCATCTAATCATAAAATGCCACATATACTGTGAACAGTGAACAGTGTCTAAACTCTAGTCAACAAACCACAAAATTCAACCAGGTAAAATCATATCATATCATCCATCCATCCATCCATCCATCCATCCATCCATCCATCCATCCATCCATCCATTTTCCAAACCGCTTATCCTACT
>JAODJX010000097.1:32140578-32156907 GCA_026776945.1 Isichthys henryi | reverse complement strand
GCTGCTGCTAAAGATTCCCCCCTTCTGAGGGTGGGTGGGGGGGGGTAGTGTGTAACCACTAAGTCATGGGGTCAAATCCCAGGGCCAGCAATGTCACCGTATGACACATTGCACCCTTGAGTGGGACCTTTAACCCCAATTGCTCCAGGGACAGGGAATGATTCTGAAATCCGATCCTCACCTTTACAGGCAAAAAAGTCATAAATAAATCTTCTCTTATGCCTACATATATCACTGCAGAAATGTACGAGATAAATGCCTAGAACAGTGTTCAAATGTAAGAAATATATAGAATCTTGTTTTAATAAATTCAAGATGGATAGTTATTTCAGAGGAACGGAAGAGTAATATGAATTATAATGGATATCGTGCATGTTCTGTACTCTCTCTTCTGGACTGAAATGCAGTGGGAAGAATGAGAGTAGCTCACAGGAAAAAGCAGAAGGGAAATCCTCACAAATAAAGTGGCCCGATGTCACAAGCAGCAAAAGTGGAGATCTGAGAAGTGCCACAAGGACACAGAGGCTGGCACAGAAGCACTTATCCCCTGGGTGGCACAATTAAGTCCGGTGTGGAGACAGAGAAAAAAAAATCCGGCACTCAAGAACCTCAGTTTTGGCAGGGAGAAGCATAAGGAACCTAAAGCACTTTAAACGTGTTTACAAAGTACTTTGACGATAAAAGCAGGTGAACGCAGAGAGCTGCTTGTGATGGAGGACTGACTCCATCACGATCATTAAGATTCAGGAGTGGAGTCTGAAACACGAACCTGCCAAAGAAAACTGACTTAGCACCCTGAACCACAGGGCAGCAGCTGCGAGAGAAAGGTACTCGTTTGCCACCAACAGTATTCAGGGAAAATGGGTTATGCAGTTATTTCCCGCTTTTTGCTTTCAGTTCTCTCTCTTTTGCTTTGGGACAGGAGATTTGATGAGGAAAAACACAGTATTTCACCATAATCTTTGAAACAGAAAATCAAACGTAAATTGGCTGAACTTGGGCCCCCTGCCTCTCGCTGTTGTGCTCACACCCTGCTGCTCCATTAAAGGGATCATTTAACCTCCCCCATCAGTGACTCTAAAATGGGACAGTAAATATTTGGCAGGATTAAACAGAGGAGAGAGGCAGCGGCTGAAGCAATCCTGTGTTAAAAAAAAAAAAGGCATTCCTAGGAGGGGGGTCAGACTTTACATCCTGATTCGAGCCGCTACAGAGATGTGGCAGTGTGAAAGGATCACGTCCAGCTCCCATGGGCCGGTGAGACCCCGGGGTCTCCAATGTGGCTCTCCGACAGGGCTCGCAATGGCCACCCACACACACACTCAGCCAGTATCAAAACTACAATGACAGCCGTGCTGCTTCATTCTTGCAAACAGAACCGTTTTTCCTCCCAATTTGTCCTTTCGAGACAACAGCAATACTATTGAAAACCATTATACAATGAAAAGTTACTTGCACAGAGCATGAATCTTCATTTTTAAAGGGCATCACAATATCCACCTAAACTAGGAGACACTCTAAAATCAGTCATCACAGATGCACACAAAGGCAGTAATGCAGCATAACGTAGATACAACAGACCATCACAACAAAAGCAAACCATCACAACAGAGGTTTAACTACAGAGCCCGGAATATGGACCCAGCACACCCAGCACGGCCATTCTAACACATTTATGGACGATGGCAGCGCCTTCACTCCCAGCCATAAATCAGCCTTCTGGCATAAGCAGCGACATGGGAGGACGTGCAAAATAATCTCCTCAGGGTGGGAATGGCTTGACAAACACTTTGTGGGAGAGACTGTAGGAATGGGATCATGCTAATTCAATCCAAAAATAACTGAAGAGGAAGTTCCTTGGAGAACTACCACAAACAGCATGGCAGCACAGGAGGAGGAGGAGAGGGAGGAGAAGGAGTGTCCCACGGCCAAGAGGGAGACCGGCTACGTTCAGCACCCCCATGCCTAGAGCTCCCAGCTGACAACTGGGGGCAGCAAGCCGGCGGCACATTTCCCCGAAGCTCCATTTGGACCGCCTGCCGCGGCGCCCAGCCTCCGCGTCTCCGGCTGAAAGGAACGGCGGGTTTCTACGACGCCATCTCTGGAGCAGACTCACCTTCTTGCTCTCCTCCATCTCGTGCTCGAACATGGCGCTGAAGACAGGCGAGCGAGCTGCAAGGCAGAGAACGGCCTGAGACAAAACGGGCGGCACCTGGGTGGGTAGACGGCACCTTGTCCACAAATCCATCAAGCCCATTTCCCATCACGTATGGTAAAAACTGTCTTTTTAGACTACTGGTGAGTGTCCCTGTGTCAGTACCTGGTTACCGGTTAACTGCCACCACTGTATATACATCTGCAATGTTCCGTCTCTCAGGACTTCATTGCCTTGTCAAAATTATCATTCTCACAGACAAAAAAAACAGGCGAATAAAATTATTTAAAAAAGGATTGCAACTAAAATTAACTATGATTAATCATGACTACAAACCCATGAATAAAGGCAGATAAAGACTCAGAGGACAGCCAGAATAGGTACTCAGTGAAGTGAACTATGACTCCATGCTTAGGGTGCTTTCCCACCGCCCCAGGTACCCTAATTTGAGACTTTGAAAAAGTACCAAAAATACGGTACTTCAAAGTGTTGGTGCTCCACTGGCATAAAAACTGGTACTGGCACCAAATGATATCACAATGCAATGTGGGGTATTTTGTACTGAATTTGAAAAATGTCATCCCCATCCATCCATTCTCTGCCGCTTATCCAGGGCTGGGTCAAGGGTGCAACAGTCTAAGCAGGGATGCCCAGACCTCCCTCTAGCCAGCCACCTCTCCAGCTCCTCTGGCGGAATCCCAAAGCATCCCCAGTCTAGCCGAGAGAAATAATCTCTCCAGCATGTCCTAGGTCTGCCCTGGGGCCTCCTCCGGGCTGCACATGACCGAAACACCTCCCCAGGGAGGTGTCCAGGAGGCATCCTAGACAGATGCCCTAATCACTTCATCTTACTCCGTTCAAAGCGGAGGAGTGGCTCTACTTTGAGATACTGCCGAATGTCTAAGCTCCATACCCTGTCTCTAAGGCTATATGCTATATGTGCTTATGCTATATCTGCTCATGTCCTAGTATATTAAACAAAAACACTTTTTAAATCTCTTGTCGTGCAGTTCTGATCTTTTTGTTGTATTTGTTCTTCTAACCAGATCACAATATATATATTTTTTTACTTTTCTTATTGTTGTTTTCTGAGATTGTAACTGTTTTCAAAGCGGCATTTGTATTGTGTTTCAGTGGCCGGGTATTTGCATAACCAATCGAGTACCATACTTGGTGCGGTTGTAAAGCGCCCTTAGTCAGTACTACCCAGCTCCAATAATCAAAAGGTCCTGGTTGATGGCTGCCATTACAACAACTCTGTGTGTATAAGCCTACATGACACTATAAAAATACAACACTGACACCAAAGGTCTATTCCTTAACGAATTCTGTTCCTCCTTTGTAGAGATTGTCACATCTCCCTCCCAGCCCACTCTGCCCGCAGCGATGACTGCAGGTTGCTTCCCTATTCCTACCTGCTAGGATGGCCTTGTGAGCCTGGAACTCCTGGCCAGCCACGCACAGAGAGCAATCCGTGAAGCGCGAGTTCTCCCACAGCCCACCCAGCTCGTCCGCTAGCCGGCAGTCAGGTACCTTCACCATGTTCATGGTGTTCTGACCCGAGATGTTCACAGAGTCCTGGACGACACTCACCTGCAATTAAAAACTCCATCAATCAGTCAATTTGCATGCAAACCCCAGCAGGATAAGTTAAACATAAGACGGTTAATCTAGAAAGGTATTCTCCAGACAGCCCCGTCTCACTCCCCGAATCTAATCCTTACTCCTCCCACACCCCCAACCTCTACATGTTCAAGAAGTACTGGGTGGACCAAGTCAGAATGTGAAAGACAATAAATGTGTTTTTATCTGAATGCTCTGAGACTTACTAGTGACACATAACTGTGAAACTACAGCTTTATTGCGCATTCCACTTACATACCACTTAACTGGAATTCTTCGTATATGCCTTAATATCCATGTCTTCAAATGTCATTTATATTACACGTAATTTTGTGTGTCTAAATATTTATATTCCATTCATTTCTTATTTGCATGATGACCAATAGTTTCTATGACATAACAGTAACAACTGTCACGCACAGACACACTAATGGTACAGATGGAGCTCTTGAGGGCCCATGCACAAGTTATGTTTTTTTTAGCACAATGTATAAAAAATGTAAAATGTATAACGTGGCCACAAAAAAACTAAATTAAGCTCCTGAAATCCTTAAAATACACCCACAATTTACTTCTTTTGTGCTCATTTTGGTATTTCGAGTTCTGCCATGAATTAAGTTGAGCTCATGACTTGGTCATTTGTGGACGTGCTGGCGAAGTCAAAAGTGCAGCATGCGTATCTCCTATTCCAGCTCATTCTTATTCTGCTAGACCTGGCCCTTGTCCAAAGTTTCAATGAATTTTACGGTTGAAAATAGGGCTTAGGGTCATTCAATTCTTAATACTGTGCATGGTAATAACCTATATATGTATCAATGTCTGAGCCCTTATCTTAGTAATGCATACGTACTATTGCAAATTTATCGTCCTATACTTTTTTTATGAGAAAACCTATGCTTTGCGGTCATTTAATTACCATTTAAATATTTACTTAGGCGGTATTTATAAATTTGCCTTTTATATTAATTCAGTAACAGTTTACATACAAGTGGTATTTGTGCACTTGTATGTGCAGATGGCTAGACTGTTGTGGGCACAATTTCTTTAGATTTTCTGAGCTTGATTTACCATTTTGTGAGCATATTAATGATAAATGCCTTTCATTTGGGAGTCAGGCGTCATCCCAACTAACTGGAAAACAGGACTTTTAACTAGGGCCATCCTTACCAGGATCCGTGATCAATTGTTCGCCTATCAGTGGCTGGAGCAGTCTGGTTTTACGCCTAAAAAGTCTACCATCGACTGCATTCTGGCACGGAGGGTTCTCATTGAGCACAAGTGCTAATATCGACAGGGGTACTTTGCCAATTTTCATAAAGTCTTTGACTCTATTGATCGAGTTGCCCTGTGGGACATCCTGGGACTTTGCGGGACCCTCCCCAAAACTGCGTGACGTCATGGCCGGCCTGTACACTGGTACGATAAGTGCTGTGTGGAGTGGAGGGAGAACCTCCGTGTTCCTCCCAGTCTATTCTGGGGTTTGCCAGGGGTGTGTTCTTGCTTCTACACTGTCAAAGGTCCAAGTCTTTAGAGTCCTGGTGCTCCCTGTCTTTTTGTATGGCTGTGAGACATGGACGTTATCCAGTGAGCTATCCAGAGACGAAGACTGGACTCCTTTGGTACTGTGTCTCTTCCGAGAATCCTTGTGTACCTCTGGTTTGACTTTGTGTCGAATGAGCGGTTGCTAGAGGAGTCCCAAATGAGGCACATTACCTGCATTGTGAGGGAGTGTCAACTACGGCACTACAGCTACTGTACAGTATGTGGCGTGTTTCCCTGAGGGTGATCCGGCTCACAGGATCCTCATTGCTGAGGACCTGAGCGGCTGGATCAGGCCGAGGGGACGCCCAAGTAACATCTGGCTGCGGCAAATGGATGGCTATTTCCAGAGGGTGGGACTGGACCGTGTGTCTGCCTGGGGGGTCGCCAGCTGGGATCCCGAGGAGTTTTGCCATGTGGTGGGTATGGCAACGCTCTGCATCAGCGCATGTTCTCCAACCTGACCTGACCTGATGCGGCTCCATAAGTATAACTAAGTAACTACCATGTAATGGCATATGCCTCGTTTGGACTTTTTCCCAATCCTGAACTAGTTCAGTGCTTTTCCACTGCAAAAAACCGGCCCTAGGCCAGAAAAAAATTCTCCAGTATGGGATCACAGAAAAGCTGGTCTCAGAATTTGCTTTCATAACATCAGCGAAAGTGGGATGTGCTGTCGCATCCAGACCTTCGGCATACCCAGAAAATTCAATTCGTAACTGATATAGTTTTGTCCAATATTACCGGCGCCAGCAGTGAAACAACTTGCTAGCATATTAGCAGAATAATATTACATCATTTTAGCAAAAAATGCTTCATCAATTTTCATTCTGTGGAAAATGAGAGACTGATTTCCTGGACTAATTTGATGATAAATTAAAAACATGCTGCAGGTCTAATAAAATATTTTGCCCTTGAGTGGCGAAGAGATCATGACGCGGACAGCAAAGTTCAATTTTTAGCAGATTCTTATTGTGTGATCTATAAAAGGACAGCGGGGTAAAACAGTGAGTGAGAATAAACTCAGTTACATACACAAATGGGGCAGCCTTTAATGAGACAAAAGTTGGTACAGGTGATAAAGACAGGGCACAATGAGTTATGCTCTGAAAACTTTTTATTTTGGTTCGGCAGCTTATAAAGAATGAAAATTTGAAATGAATCAAAATAAATCCAGGAAACAGAACACATATGAACCTTTTCTTTATTCTCACTTCTGCCAACGTAACACACCAGTTCCATTCATTTTTTAAATTGGTGGAAATGCCAGCAGGTTCTCAAAAGGAACCAAGTGAGAACCAGCTCAACACCAGCTTTGTGTTGATGAAAATGATACAGACCTCATTGATTCTCTTCAGAGATCAAATGTTACTGCTATCTGGATTATTTTTTTAATATTATTTATACAAGTATAAACATTTATACTTTATGTATTTCTATTTTGTGCTATGAGAGCTAACTGGAACATTTGACCTAGCACAGTCAGTGGGGTGAATGCAAAATCTGTATAATATACCCAGATCCCAAAAATTGCAACAGCTAAATTCTTCAAAAAAAAAAAAAGTTTCTATATTAGCAAAAATATTTTTTAAGTCAAGTGATGCCAAAAATGTGTGTCCTGTATTGGTTCAAAATGGGACATATTATTCGATAATGGGCAATTGTCAAATATGCCAACTCTAGTTCTCAAATTTCTTAAAATAATGAACTGCATAACAACACTGACATGTTACTTTTGCACAATAAAGGGCTGAAAAAAGAATAAACATTTTTGCAGAACATACACGGGGATTAGCTCACTGTGTGACACTGCTTTAATTTTTGTGTGATCTGTGTCAAAATTTTACCACTTCCAGTTTGTCACCCATAAAATATGTCTAAAATAGATCTGTAAAATACTTTTAGAGTTACTATGTTCCCCAGACCAGGGGTCTTGTCCAGCTTTCATTTTCCTCCTTTGCTGCCACACAGCGCTGCTGCTTCAACTTCCAAATGAAATCAGGTGTAGAGTTTCACATAACGTTCTTCTGAAGCAGTAATAAAATCTGTCAAATATTTTTTGAATTATTACATTCACAAGGTCAAATGTCTTTCACCCTTCCTTTTGCTGCCACTATGCACAGCTTCATTTGTGTCTCAAAATTTGATCGGCTCCAATTGTTCAACCATACGGTGTATTTGCAAAGCTAGAGAAAGATTGTCAAGTACTTTTTGAGTTATCACTCTAATGGAATCAAGTGTCTAAACTAGAGTTTATTTTGCCTTGCAGCGCTGCTCCAATTTTAATGCAGTGCGTCTCAATATTTGATCAGTTTGAGTTCATCAACCACTCAATGTACATGCAAAATCTTAAAAGAAGATCTGTCAAAGACTTTTGAGCTCTCTCATTAACAAGAAAGCATCTGCGACCCATTGCAGAAGCATATGTATTCCTTGTCCAGAGAATACAGTTAGGCTTGGTTCACTATTATTGTTGAGATAAACAGCTTTGAGGCACAATGGTTTTGCTTTGAAATGATGGGTAACTTTGGCATTTAACTGCTGTTATTTGGTTTCCAGCCAATTGAGAATGGGAATAAACTTAAATTACATCACATAACACAAGAAGGCAACACCAGAAATTCACACACTCTCCACAGAGTGCATCATCCAGTTGAATTACAAAGCTATGCAAGGCTACTTCACTGCTAGGTTCAGCACCAGGGCAGTCCACAACTCAGACTCAGATGGGTTTGTAAAAAGCACCAGATACAAATGCAATCACAAGATATAATGCAGAAGAAGTGGCATGTTTTTACACAGTGGAGAATGCTTGTCAGTGACATGCTTTAAGGTGGCCATATATTTCAAATGAAATCAACGGAACCGAATGGTGATCACTGCTTCAGCAAACTGCCTGTGTAGGATCCCCAAGGTCAACTATATTTGTCTTAATCCAACGCACCGTCCATCACTGGTTCACACAAAGTGACACTGCAGGGCTAGTCAGCATGACTAATTACAGTATATACTCACATAGTGGTCATGGCCTTTACTGACCTAAGCCTCAGAAGTAACAGGACATTACTTGAGACAGGTTATTAGTAGGGTTAGGCCTTTATTTTTAATTCAGTCTGTTACTGCATTACACTGTTAATACAAATTATATATTTGAATAAATCAAACACCATCATTATGTCAATATCAACAATGTAAAACATACTGGGTACATTTATTGGAAATATTCTCTTAAAACGGCTGCATAACACTAGATTACAGTATTGCGAGTCCATGAAAATTTTAACAGCATGAGGAATTGCTTTTTAAAAGTGTTTTCTTAAAAATCAACTTTTCATCAGGTCTGTAGCTATTGACTCTGCAGACAGTTGACGACTCCGCACACTGTGCGCTTCAGCATGCGTCGTTCCCGTTCTGCGATTTTACATGACCTACCACTTCATGGCTGAGTTGCTGTTGTTCCCAATTGCTTCCACTTTGTTATAATACCACTAACAGTTGACTGTGGAATATTTAGTAGCGAGGAAATTTCACAAATGGACTTATTGCACAGGTGGCATTCTATCACGGTACCTGGCTTGAATTCACTGAGCTCCTGAGAGTGACCCATTCTTTCACAAAATGTTTGTAGATGCAGTCTGCATGCCAAAGTGCTTGATTTAATACACCTGTGGCTATGGAAGTGATTGGAACACCTGAATTCAATGATATGGAGGGGTGTCCCAATACTTTTGGCAATATAGTGTATGTTCAATTTAACTTGCGTGTAGTATGACCGTGTAGCGTGTAGTATGAGCGTGTAGTCATGCGCCAATTTACTGTAAATATGCCCAGATGTCAGAACATAAAAACAAAACATTTCATGAGTTTCTCCAAATATTAACATTTTTTTCACAGCAGTCAAATATCTAATAGCGATAAGATTTAGCTGCAAGCAAAATCTTAACTGCAAAACTAGGATATTGCCTGAATATAAACATTGCATCTTACCTTGATAGACATCTAACATTAAGTATTTGTTTTATCAGATAACAGAAATGTTTCTGCATGTATTAAGGTGCATTTCACCAACTAAAACTGACTAATTGCAACTTAGATGCACATTTCTGTTGTAAATAGTAAATGTCATTACGTGTAATGTTTGCTCTGGAATGTGTGTGTTGCTCACAGGTGGAAGCGGCTATCAGGATGATCTTTTGGTAACAACAGATGTGGTCCAATGAGAATTCAGACGCCCACCATAGCTCAATTCGTAAATCCTGACTGGAGACTTCCACACAAGTGCGTTCAAACACAGTTTTCACCATTAGTTACATGATGGACGACCTAGCTGATGCTATGCCGACAGTTGAAGCAATATTCCTATTGTTTTAATTATGGAATCAAAAATACTACCTTGATGAAAATTTTCAGATAAAAGCTCTTTTATGAAACATTTGTAGGCCATTTCAAGAGCAAATGACTCCTCACAATTTTAAATAATTTGTTGCATAAATTTTAACGTAACAATCAATTTAAAAATGGCCTAGAAGGATTTTCTTAGAAGTGAATAGGCCTAGAAGTGAATCACCCAGCCCTAGTTAAGTTAATAAATACATATAGAGATTCCATGGAAGTTGCAAGGAAATTTAGTGACCAAGATTTGATAAAGTCGTATAGGTGAATTTATTATTCTTTGTTATTGTTTTTCCTCACTCCTTACTGCTAGACTTCCCTGGGATTTCACTCAGCTTGGTTCCACTAAAAGGCTGCTGCTTCCTATGACTTTGGTGTGTGATGTAATCCCTTGATCAGCATGATGGCAGCCTGCTTGACAGCATCTGTGCGAGAGAGTCCCTCTGTTTCCATGACACATGCTGCTTCTCCACAGACAGGAAGCGAAGACCACGACAAAAGACTTCAAGAGCCCTGTGTTCTGCTTGGAAACTTCTGAGGAACATACTCCAGCTTCCTTCCATGTTTTTTTTTTCTCCCCCAAAGAAATGGACAGAAAGGGAGACAGCCTTTCCTGCTGAGCGCCTCTTGGACGAGGAGGTCATGTGTCAAGGAGTGAGCGTGAAGGGAGAAGTGTCTTCGAGCCTGCATGTCGAATGAAAAGATGAGACGAGAGAGCTAGAATGAGGGAAAAAACGATGGAGGGCCGTGGAGACAATGAAGGATGGAAAGAACAGAGATATTCATCCCCTGCTATAGACATGGAGCCCAAAGTCGCCCCTGGAAGATGCCTGGCTGCCAGAATGGAAACGTGTGCAAGGAGGTGGAAGCAGCCAACGCCACAGGGTCCAGCCCGTGAAGCACTTTATTTAACTTAATTAAACTGGGGACAAAACCCAATGAGATGACAGAGCCCCATTTGCTGGGAAGGTCTGGTCAAGACAGAAGCTGCAAGTTACCAGACAGAAACTGAAGTAGAGTTAGACTAGAGTTGGATAGGGCATGGAAATGAAGCAGAAACTTCACACATATAACATTCTGTGGTTCTAAAGTATCACCATCGGACTGCAAGGTTACCTCAAGTGCATGAGGCTAAACTTTTGAAAACCATTCTCCATTTGAGAGCCTTCTGAATGATTTTGTGCAGGTCACGGTGATATGCATTGTTTTCCCAGATTTGAAGAATGGGGACACACATGGCAGCTTCCCAAAGCTAGTGTTTTACCAGGGCTGCTGGATCTGAGAACAAAGGAAGGGGGTTTCCCTTCATCTCCGAATCATGTTCAGCAGGAGAGCCAGCAGGAGGCCGATTCAGGACCCTCCAAGTGCAGATGGTAGCTCTGAAAGATTAGAGAGATCAGCTGTACTGCAGAGCCGGTTTTATGCGGGATCTTATGTGACGTTACCAGAAGAGCAGAGCTATGCGAGAACCAACTTACCTCCATTGTGATACAGGCGAGACCATAACAAGAAGCAAGATTATTTCAACAATAAGCATCCAAACATTCTGACAACCCACAAGGAACCATGATGGTAACAGAATGTGGGGAAAGACACTAACATCTTGGCTAAGTAACCCAGCTCAGTGTATCACCAAGCACGTCACTGGCGGCCCCTCCGTGATCTGTTTGTTGTGGTTACACTCGATTTGTTCACGACGCCTGTATCCCTGGCGCTTCCTGCTAGGCTGACTCCACCACCTGTTCCAGGCCCTGCTAGCATGCTCCATTCATCTCCACTTATCTAACTCCAGGGAAGTAGTCGTGCAGAGAAGCCCCAGTCCCTGCAGGAGATCTGGACCATGGATGAATTGGACAGCTGTGATCCTCGGCGAGTGCGAAAAAGCAGAAATGCCTGGGGGGCTCAAGAGGCGGGAGCTATGCCCAGGAAAGCACAGCTCTGACCACAGTGGTGACCAGGGACAGGTGTGTCCAGGACTGCGATGTCGGGATTATGAGACCAGGAGATGACGTCACATGCATGTCTGCTTGGAAGGGTTTATGAGAGCGTGTCGAGCTGGATAGTTCCGCTCCAAAGCTGTTAGCCGCCTGCTTGGCAGGAGCGGCAGCATTTGAAAGGATTAGGCAGCATCAGTCTAAGGAGGGAAAATAACAGAAAAAGGTGCTGATAACTCCCGTGCTGCGAACATCAGCAATATTACAGCAAAACAGCAAATGAAAGAAAAGGCGGAGAGGCCGACGTCTGTCAAAGTGCACCGCCGTAAGTCCTTCTGAGCAAATGGATCCAGAACACCAGCACGGAAGATACAAAGTGGCCTGTCACGCAGGCGAATGGCAAGTATAAACAACAGGGGAGGGGGGTTCAGCCAGTAGAGGCCGACTCATGGAAACATGAAAACCTCATATCCCGGCAAACGGAGGACGGGGCTACGGCTTGACTACTGCCAGAACTTGACTCCCTTGCAGCCCTTCAGGAAGGCGTCGTCCGGCAGCAAACCATGAATGCACCGCCATCCACGAGCCTCATTACTGCGTGCTCATTTGTGCTACAAATGATGCAAACATCTCACTAGTATCACATACCCTCCCCCCTTCAATCACAATCACTGTAGGAAATCCCATTTTATACACGTCTCTTTTTCATCATTTTTTCCTAGATATTTTTTTTGCCTGACGGTGCATGGAAGTCTACAAAAAAATAATGAAAAGGAAAGTTCATTAAGTGGTGGGGAATTAGCCGGCCATGCAGTCCGTCTCATTTCCGCAAAATTTTCAGGCCCGGTGGGTTTTTCAATCAGTCCTGAGCGTGTTCTTCATGTCCGCCCTAGCCAGGCTGCTTTAATGGAGCCGTGATCTTTTAACTCCACAGCTGACCTCATCACCAGCTTTTCATAATGCATGGCTCTCCCTTATCAAAGCAAAGAGCAACAAAATAAACAGATTTTTTTGTATCCTTTTTTCCACACTCCCATCTCTTGTTCTCCCTCACTCTACAACGCCCCCTCCCCCCTGCAAACCCAAACCCCCATCCATCCCTAGGACACCGTATGTTCCAGCACAGTATTAGAGTGTGCATGTATTGACCAGACAATTAACTCGGGAAGGAAACTGACACAAAAATGCCAGGTAAAAAGTCCTGGTTGTGTTTGACACATTTCAGAGTCTGAGCAAACGCTCTGCATCTTTCAGGACTCCTCAACACACCTGTTTAGCCTCATTGTTGCCCAAAGAAATTGTTTTTTTGTCTTTTTCAAAACAAGGCAAAACGTTTTCTATACAGGAGGAGTGAATGCATCCTCAATGTCCTTCTCAAATATTATAAAACAAAAGACGAACTTGACAGATTTATATAAAAAAGGAGGAACCTATTAGCAGTGACACCTGTTCTGTGTTCATTAAAACCACTTGAAAAAATTCAGACACCGACGAGATTGAATTTCCACTGAAAAGGACAAGGCCTCTAATTCATCAAGTCTTTTAGCAGTCACAGGAGTAGATTCACACTATCAGGATAACCTGGTCAAGTATATATGGACTACCGCCTCTAGAAATTTTAGTGCATACTATTCTCAGTCATATCAGGCACAGTTTAAGGGCGGTTCATACTTCTCTATGTGGACATGCAGGTACACATGTCATGTGACCGATGTCAATGTACATCTGCAGGCGAACATGTGCATCACCATGATTACGCGTATGTGTCGGCCTGGCCAGCGAACGTACTGGTTCTCATCCACTTTTTGAATATTGTCCCTCTTCCCGGATACATTCTGCACAACCAATATTATGCTCCCAGTAAAAACACATACTGTTAGATACGGAGAACCTGGTTAGAGTTGCACAATTCTGGGTAAAATATGAATCACTACTTTTTTCATTCACATATTTCTTTCTTTTTATTATTTTGCATTATATATTGCCTTTAACAACATAGAATAATTGTGGCCAGTGCTGTCTTAACGGTTAGGGAAGCGCACTCATAATTGAAAGATTGCAGGTTCGAATCCCCAACCAGCAAGGCACCACTGAGGTACCCTGAGCAAGGTACCGCCCCCAAGCACTGCTCCCCGGGTGCTGAATTAGCTGCCCCCTACTATGTCACATTGGCACATATGGTTTAAATGCAGAGGACACATTTAGTTATTGTGTGCCGTGGTGTGTCAACAATGACAGCTAAATTCTAAATAAAGATCCACAATATTTTAATATAACAGAATTGCCATCCAACATTTAAACTACCAATATTTAAAGTTAGCAGTACTAGTCTAGCTACTGCTGAAACAATGGTGATGACTGCACTGGACAATCGGCCATTTTCCATAGTGGAGGACAAGGATTTCAGTCTCCTCATTGACCACTTGAGGTCTAT
This sequence comes from Isichthys henryi, assembly GCA_026776945.1. Classification (NCBI taxonomy): domain Eukaryota; kingdom Metazoa; phylum Chordata; class Actinopteri; order Osteoglossiformes; family Mormyridae; genus Isichthys; species Isichthys henryi. The sequence goes on along the minus strand of JAODJX010000097.1, from coordinate 32,142,830 downwards.
AAGTACTGACCCGCAAATTATCTCATTATTTAATCAGGACCGTAGATTGATCTTTTGTTTTCCACAGAATAAAAAAAATAGTAATTCTGCTCATTTGCACCAGCAAGTTTCACTGCTTTTTTTTTAAAAGAAGAAGAAAACATGCATCTCAGTTTTTCTCTTTGTGCTGTAACATACAATGTTATATTCAAACCTATCCTGGGTGAAGGTTGCTTTTCGTAATATCAATAAATATCAATAGATTTTGGATCTTTTTATTTTACCGGATGACTTTTACTTGAGTAGCATTTGCGTGTGATATCTGTACTTTTACTTAATTTAATACTTTTGCCATCACTGCCCCTATTCTGCACAAGTTCAAATTTAATGTGCACTTGACTGTGAACAGTTACACATTCAGAGACACACAGTCCGTGTGTGGAAAAGTATGAACAGGCCTTTATTATCTTACAATCCATATAAAGGTACACAGATAATGCTCTCCTGGGACCACAGTGTGACAAACAGCGAGTGACGAGGGGGTGGATTAAAGTGCAAAAACACAGGAAACTCCATAACAAAGGGACTGAGCTCAAGCCTGTGTATACAGAGTACATATTTCATAAAATAACAATATTCCTGCTGTGAGCTTGAAAACCTAAGAGATATTATGGCTTTTCCAATGTGTATTAAAGAACAGAGTGTTAAACCAGACTTAATGGCACGTGAAGATATAAGCAGAAATTTAGGCCTCCTCTGGGTAAAACTCAGGGAGTCTACAGATTATATTAATAGATACCTGAAATGTTAGACACATATAGCTGTATAGCTGAATTGCCTGCATGACTTTAATTAACTAACATTTTTCCGAAGAGAAACCGAAGCTGACATGCCCCATATGGTAAACTGCATTTCATTTAAATCTGTCTGAATCTTTATTATACTGTGTTTCACGCTGTCACTTTATTCTGCATCCAGGTAAACTCACTTAAGGCACATGCATGATTTGTTAGTAAGAGCTATAACAGGTTCTCCTGGCAAATCCAACTGCATTCCCACAAGTGAGCTTTATTAAAAAAAAGCTGCTTTATTACACCTAATTTTGCCAGGATCACACAGCAACGGAAAGCAGAGTAGCTAAGAGTGTGGAAGTTCATGCATTTTAGTGTCCCAGGCGGAGCTGGGCTCTGGTGTCTATGAGGAGATCCTCCAAAGGCCATAGGTTACAATCCTACTTTCCTCTATACTCAGCGAGTTAAACCTCCATGCCTGTGACAGAAGGTTGCCAGTTCAAATCCTGTGGTTGCAGAATAGTTGCATCACGATTGGGCCCTTGGGCAAGACCCTTAATCCATGAAAAGCGCTTCAGGGGCTCCGGATAAATGGCCGACACTGAGCTGACGCCGAGCTTCATTCTCATCTGTATACATTTGTACGTCTTAAAGGTGAGCAAGATGGAATATGTGAAAACTAAAGAATTCCCACGTACCTGTACTCGTAATTGTGCCAATGGCAAATAAAGTTTTGTGTTATTTCTTTTTCCCCATTTCCCTCACTAGTTTCTGAAAACCAGCCGCAAACATTTTGGCATGCAAATCACATCTCAAGACGCCCTCATGTCCCAGGACACCGAGATCGGTAAAAAAATAAAATGCAAACGATGCGATGTAAGTCAGTCATCTTCATTTGCATGTGTTGAGAGGAACACATCACCAGACAAGCCCTAGATTGGAGGATACGCTTACAAATCAAGCCTCGCCTTAATCTTAATGCTTATCATCACCAGAATTTGATATAAACAATGTTTCACTTGTTCTACGTTATTGTTACTGCTGACGTAAAGCTTTTTTTTTTTGTTTGTTTGAATAAATACAAATACCATGAACATCATACTTGACTGCAGCAATGAGCGCTAGCCAGTCACGAGCATTTGTTCTCTGCCAATTCTCTCGAAATTTTTATGATTTAGGACACAAGGCTGTAAGATACGCATTTACTAAATTGGGTCTTAATTTTGCTTACACCTTGACCTGTCATAACTGCAGTCCAAACACATTCTGTAACACACACATATCAGCATTTTAATTCAAAACTACTACTACTATTTTACTCAAACTACTACATGATGGGCCAGATATTTCATCTACAGACCGTCATAATATCCTTTGGGCAAATTAAGTAATAATATCTGTCAAGATGGGGGCGGCATGGTGGTGCAGTGGTTAGCACTGTCGCCTCACACCTCTGGGACCCGGGTTCGAATCCCCGCCTGG